>PVIC010004544.1:0-62120 GCA_004025085.1 Thryonomys swinderianus
AGAGAGAGAGAGAGAGAGAGAGAGAGAGAGAGAGAGAGAGAGAGAGAGAGAGAGAGAGAGAGAGAGAGAGAGAGGAAAGAGAGAGAAAAAGGAAGGAAGGAAGGAAGGAAGGAAGGAAAGAAGGAAGGAAAGAAGGAAGGAAGGAAGGAAGGAAGGAAGGAAGGAAGGAAGGAAGGAAGGAAGGAAGGAAGGAAAGATTTAGAAAAGCAGTCTTTATCTAGAGACATTGATGTTCCCTGCACATACAGAGATGCAGAAAGGGCCATTTCAACATTGTGTCCAGCCAGGCATGGTGGCTCATGCCTGTAATCCCAGCACTTGGGAGGCAGAGATAGGAGGATTGCTGAGTTCAAGGCTTGCCTAGGCTACATAATGAGCTCAGGACCAGCCTTAACTACAAAGTGAGACCCTCAAAAAAAAAAAAAACATTGTGTCCAGTGACAGTGCCCTACACAACATGCTAAGAGGTAAGGAAATTCTGTCAGGAGATACTGCTGAGACTTAAAGAGTGTGCAGGAGCCGGGCATGGTACACACCTGGAATCCTAGCACTCTGGGAGGCTGAGGCAGGAGGATCGCAAGTTCTAGGCTAACATGGGTTTCTTAGTGACTTGGTGAGATCTTGTCTCAAATAAAAATAAAAATAAGGACCTGGGGATGTGGCTCAGTGCAGAGACCTTGGGTTTGCTCCTGTTACTGGAGGGGAAGGTATGCAGGGACCTTCCAGGTGCACAGTGACCCCTGAACAGGATGTTCCCACCTCTCCTTACAGCCAAGACGAGCTCCCCGTTGCTCTTGGACTGAAGGTCAAACTCTAATTGACCATTAGCAAGATCCCACATGATCCAGTCCCAGGAGATGCAGATCTCTGCCTCACGCCCTCCTCTGCCACCACTGGCACAGCTGCTTTGGCCTTTTCCAGCACTGAGTGGGCCCACACTCCCTCGTCCTACCCACCCAGAGCATGTTCTTCAAAGTCTCCCGAGAACCTTTCTCCTTCCTCTACCTCCGCCTGCTCCCAGCCTCACACTCGCTCCTCCCCCAGTTAATTCAAGGCTCTGCCCAACGCTCACTTTCTCCAAGAAACCCTGTGTTCTGCCCCAGGCACAGTCTCCCAGCTATACCACCAGGACCACACACTGCTCCTTCCCTCTTCTCCCAAGTCCAGCCTTCCATTTATTTGTGATCTTCTGCCTAATGTCCTACGGCCTAATGAGGGCAATGGCATGTGAGTTTTTGTTCACTGGTGTCTTCCCAGTGCCTGATCCAGTGCCTGGCACACATAAGAGGTGTTCCATAAAGTATCTGTTGACTAAAATGATGGATGGATGGATGGACGGACGGACAGACAGACAGACGGATGAAAAAATGGGTGGGTGGCTGGATGGATAATGGATAGCTCTGTGGGAAAGGAAAAGAAGTATGCTGTGGTATAGCCTCAAGGAGCAACCTACAGATGGCTCATAACCCACGTTAACCACGTTGGTCCAACCCAAGGACTGAAGAACAATGACACCAAAGCAAAAGCACCACAGAAGACACGAGACCAGATGTCCTGTCTAACCTTGGAGTGGGCCGGCCCCATGCTCTGGAGCTCCAGGGCGCCCCGGCCACAGGCCCTCATATCCAACACAAGGTGCCGTCCGAGGCCACAGCGCTCACACATGCAAACGGGACGTGATGGAAGCAGAGATGCTCACCATGACACCGAGCGATGTGTGATCTGGGGGGATTCCGTGTTGCGTGGGGTGACAGCCCACATGCCAGAGCCTCTTCATAGGAGACACAAACGTGTGGGGATGTGGCGAGTCCGCACCCAGGGTCCTGGAGGCCTCAGTCTCAGGCCCCGGACATGGGCGGTGAGGATGGTCCCGTCGCCGCTTCAGCTCTAGCGGACGGAGCTCTTGGCCAGGGCGCCTGGCACGTCCTCTTCTTGGCAGGCCGCAGAGTCTAACGCGCCGCCCCATGGCTCCCACCACGGCAGGGTGCGGCCTTCCCTGGGAATGGCCTCACTACGATAACTAGTCAACATGAGGTCACCCACACTCAAGTGCTGTGACCCTAGTCCCACGTACTGGTGTCCTTACTATAAGGAGACCCTACTGGGTGTGCTGGTGCACCCCATAACCCCAGCACTCTGGGGGGCTGCGGCAGGAGGATCACGAGTTTGAGCCCAGCCTGGGCAATTTAGCAACTTAGCAAGATTCTGTCTCAGAATAAAAAGTTAAAAAAAAAGGACTCAGGCCCTCAGGAGGAACTGTCTTGCGGGTGTGCTGGTGCTGGTCTTCTGGCCTCCACACCTGGAAGATGAGAAAATCTCTCCATAAGCCAGTCCGCCTGTGGCCACTTGCTAATGGCAGCCTAGGACAGACACAGAGAGCAAAGCCAGAAGCCTGACGGAGCCGGAAGGGCAGGCTGCGCTGGGAGCAGCGGGAAGGGCTGGCTGGGGACAGGAAGGAGAGGGCGGGGGGCACACAGCGGGTCCCCACCCCATCACCCACAGAAAACCTCCACACCCAAACAGAAGAGTCAGAGCCCCGGGTTCCCAGGAGCCAGCTCCCAGTTGCCTGAGACTAGGTGAGGCTGGCCCGCCTGTGTTGTAAAATATACTCTCCTCAGCCTGGAAATATCTCAACTGGAGGCTTTTTATACTGATAAATTCATCCCATTATGAGGCAGCATCTTCTTTATATTTAGATTAATAACCACGTAATGATCACCTTTGCTGATTTAGATGGTGTCATTTTAAGGAATTATGGGTTCTCCCCGCCTTCCCTCTCTCCTTCCTCTCCGCTCTCCCTGAATTATTCCTGAGGAAGAAAACCAATTAATAGTGGCCCGACCGCTGTAACGCAGCCTGCTGTACAATGTAGCGACGCCTAATGGAGTTTTAATTTCCCCACGGTGAGTCAATATTTGCTTTAAGAAAGAAAAATGTCACCATAAACTGCTGCCCCAAATGAATTTGGTAGCACAGAGGGAGAGATAGTTTTCCTTTTCAGGCCAACAGTGATGGGAAGAGGAGGTGGGGACGGCTCTTGGCAAACAGGGCTGTGCCAGGTCTCGCTACTAAGCATTTTGCTCTGCAAACAAGGAGGACTGTCAGCAGCTCACCCACAGTTTAAAGGGCCTGAATCAAAGTCATTATGCCGGAGAAGAGCAACAATTTATCCCAGCCTTTAATAACTCGCAGGGAGTCGGGAGAGGGATATAATTTGAGGCATCCCCGTTGGAAGACGCGAGGGCTGTTTCTCATTTCTCCTGACAAGGCCGGCTCGCGTCTGGAAACGGAAACCAAATCCTACTTTTTACAAAACGCATTAGACTTCTCAGGATCCTGCGAGCAAATAAAGTTCCACAATTCTCTCATAATAAGTCTGTCCAAAAAATGACGTTGCTCGTTCCTTTGAAAGATAGTTTCATTTCCTAACTCAAAAATTGGTATGAAAAATTTGCCTCGCCAAATGAACATTGTATACTGAACTTGTCAAGTCCCTTCTCCTGACACACGTAAAAGATAACATTGGCTGGCAGCATGTAAAACAGCCGAGATAAGATAGCAAAGGAGACAAAGGAATACACCCATTTTGATTCTCTCTGTTTTAGAACTGGGGTGGGGAGGGGGACCCCCCCCAGATCGACTGGCCAGCACACGAGAGCTTCAGGTAACAGCAGAACGCGTTGCTTTCATGTGGATTTTCAATGGTATAACGACCCGGTTTCCAATTAGCCAGAACATGACAAAAATCTCAACTTTTATAGCAGCAAAAGCTGCCTGGGAGAAAACCTACTACCGTGACAGGACTCTTCATTCAAAAGTTTACAGGTACCAGGTGTGGCTGTAATTACCAGTTCCGACACAGTGGGAAATTATTCCTTGCGTGTTTAAAAACACATAAAGTAAATGATCACACTTTCATTAGATCCGTACACGGGTTGTGTAAGTGACTTTTTTTTCCTATTAAAATTGTTGATTGAAGGGTGCCCATTGTTTATCAGCTCAAAATTACATTTCTGCTCTCTTAGGGGCCGCTGCCTTTTAAAAAAAAAATCACATTCGGCATCTAGTTACTAACAAGAAAAGACCCCTAAAACTGCAGTTGGGGGTGGGGGGCGAGAAACCCAGACTGTACCTTCGCATCCCCAAAGGTATCACGCTTCTTTGTTCTGCTAAGAAAAATTAACCTCAATCTTAGCTCAGGGTCCCCAGATTGATTACCATAGTCATTTAAATACTGTAATCTCATTTTCAGGGATCAGGGGAGGGGAAGCGGAGAGAGGGGACGGGGCAGCGTGGGCTGGAGAAAGGGGGCGAGGGGGATGGCATAAATTATCTGACAAAGGGAATCAGGGCTTTCGGCTCACAGAGCCTATTTCGGATCCTTCCACTTGATTGGAAAAGTTGATGAAGTTTAAATGAAGCAGAATTAGAACCTCAGGCCGCCGAGTATTGACGGGGCTCTCTCAAGAAGCTCAATTCAATAGCCCGGGTTTGGGCGGAAAACAAGAGGAAGGCCTAAACGGTATAATCTTCAATGGAATCAACATCCAATACTGACAAGGCAGGGTAATGAGTTAGGCCAGATCAGGCCTGTTGGTTAAAGAAATTAATCCCCCCCGGCCGCCCAGGCGGCTTTGATGCCCACGGCGCGGGCCCTTCTCAGTCTATCTAAATGCTAACTAACTGCGGGACTGTGCTTTTCATTGCAGCACGCTAAGCTGATAACGCTCTGCTCCCTCCGCGCGTAGGGGCGGGAGGGAGGAGAAGGGCCAGGGCGGGAGGCCGGAGGGCACCTTGTCTCCCAAAGGCCGAGGCCACGCCGCTCAGCCCAGGGCAGGCGTCGCCCCAGACATCCCGGGCTCCCAGCCTGGGTTCCGCACCTTTCAAATAACCCCAAGCTCGGGCTTCCGGGGGAAGTCAAGTACCCAGGCTCTGCTTTTCCTCACACTCCTCTCCTCTCCAAACTTAAGTGGTGTCATCGGCAGTGTGGCTTCTGGAAGTGGCCGGGGCCCTCCCAGCTGACTGCCCGCCTTCCTTACAAGGAGGAATCCAAACACGCAGTGAAGTTTAAATCTGTAAACATCTCTGTGGTAAAAGACACACTGCTGTGAGCCGCCCTCGAAATCTCCCCCACCTCTAGCTCGGTCGATGGGCCATTCAACACTTCCTCTCTTCTGTCTTCTTGCCACTTTCTGAAGCAACTCTGGCAGACACCTTCCCCGAGTGTCTTTGTGAGGCGCGATCACAGTTCAGTGAGAGCCGCTGCAGAGCGCCATCCAGCGGAAAGGCAGCGCTGCCAAAACATGGCACTGTACCCTCATCTGCCTTGTTCCCCGGATCTGGCACGGGGCAACCTTCAGCTCCTCCCTCAAGTCAGAATGACCCTGGAGGGGAAGCACGGAATCCATTCCGCACTCCAGGCAGCACCGCTAAAGACACGCACGGCACAGGACTCCAGGGCTGCGGCAGAAATGGCGAGAAGGACAGGCTGGATCTGAAGCAGGAGACAAGTCTGACGAGGCTCCACGGTCGGGTGTCCCTACTATAATAAACCGTTTTTAATATTAAAACCCCCTGTATTTTGGTCATGCCTCATGGACCATGATCCGTCTTCCAGTGGGCCTCGCCCGAGACCTCCAACCTCGCCTCACCGGAAATGGTCTTTCTCCCCCTCCAGCCAGGCCTCCAGGCGTTTCTGGCCACCGTCGCCTGTGCAGTCAGCCCCCAGGTCTGTGCACTCGGGCAGTGGCTCCGCTGCCAGCTGGCCTGGCAACTCCTATGAGGAAAGGAACCGCAGCCCCAGAGGAAGTGGACCCTGGTGAACGGACCCTTATCTTCCATTAAGACAAAGGAGTCCAGGGTAACAGACACAGAGGAGCCTGGCAAGCCGTGGACTGACTCAGGCTGCTGCGCAGCGAGCCCCAGGCCCACCACGCGGCCTCGTGTGGCCTCGCGAACGTCACTGCGTCCTTCCAAGCTCAAACCACGGACCTCACACAGTTAACATGTATGCAAGTCTTGGCGGCTTGGGTCCTCAGGCCTAGGCGAGAAGACCCAAGGGAGGGTATGCACTTACCCCCGGGGCAACAACAAATGGTGGCATGGGTGCCCCTAAATTCTTCGGATTAGGCAGTTGTGACCCCACCCTTTGCAGCTGCAGATGTGGCATGAAGTCTGACTCCTCGGCACTTCAGCTGGATGACTGGTGGCAACTAGTGTGGCACTACCAGCCTCAGTTTCCCCATCTGTAAAATAGGAATGACAGCAGTACCATCTCTAGGACTGCTGCGAAGATTTAAGGAATGACATGGTAGAAGGGTCTGCGCAGAGCCTGGTGCAGGAGCCACGCGTTCCACAGAAGGCAGCTGTGCCCGCAGGTCACGTGGACCCACAGCCAGGAGCTCCCCCATGGCCCACGCTCCTGACTCAGCCTCCCACTGCAGGAGCAGCCAGGCCTGGAGCATCCTGCCAGGTGGTCCTGAGAGGATCCCCTGTGAGTTCCACTTGCTGCTTAGAAAAGGCAGACCTTTCAGAAACGTTTTCCTTCTAGAAGAGGACTTTTAACAGACTCACTTAAGCCTCGGAATGTATGCCCACTGGGCACCTACAAAGACAGCAAAATCTTCAGCGACAGTTTATAAAGATTTTGGAAGCTGCCGCGAAGCCCAGCTCCCAGCCCAGCATTCAGCCCAAAGGGACCCCTCAGAACAGCTCCTGAAGATTCCCTCAAACGACTCGGTGACAGGATGGATGCTTCAGACTCGGGCTTGTTTAACTAGCAAAGAGTAAACAAATCGCAGTTGCTAACCCTAAGCCACGCAGCAGTGCGTTCCCCTCCGGCCTGCTGGGGGCCGGGACGCGAGGACCCGGATGGTGGGGCAGGCGCGTGACGGCGGCCTGCAGGGTGTGGCGTCGGCCGCTGGTTCCTGGACCTGCCTCTCTGGCCTCGGGTCCCCGCCTGCTCCACGCCCTTGCTCTGACCCTGCAAGTCTGCTGCCCTCTGATTTCCTGCACAGTCTCCTGGGGCGCTTTCCTCCCCCCAGGGCTTCCTGGCAGCACTCTGTGCCCCTTCTCTCCCTCTCTCTCTTCCTCTCCCTCTCCTTCTCTCCTTCTGTCTCTGTCTTTCTCTGTCTCTGTCTGTCTGTCTGTTCTCTGTCTCTCTCCCCAATGCACAAGTTTTGCTGTGCTATTGGTCTGCCTATTTTGCATGTCTCCTCCCACCCCCACCCCACCCCACACACGGCTCCTGGCACCTCTTGAGTGACAGCTCCGCTCCCTGGGAGGCTCACGCGTCCTCCAGGCAGGATTTCCCAGCCTCCCGGTGCCACGACTCCCTGCACCCCAGCTCCTTCTCCATGCCCATCCCTAAGCCAGTGGGCTACTGTCTGTCTCTGGGGTGGGGCATCCAGTCCGGAGAGTGTGCACCCCTTAGAGCGAATGAGTGATGGACTGAACGGCACGCAGTGGACAGTGTAGTTTGTGTTGTTTCCCAAGGAGCGATTCCCGCTTTGGCTGAGCCTCCGAATCCGCCTCCGCTCGCACCCTCCAGTCCCTCCACACAGGTGCCACAGAAGCCAGCAGCCTGTGGGCCCTTCCCTTGCAGGGTCACCTGGGAGGCACTGACCTCGGCGCCAAGCGTGGACCCACCCTGATGGCTCTCGCCACCTACTGGACTGTATCCCCACCGGCCCCTGCTGCTCAGCCTGGTGTGCAAGATGCGCTCCGGAAGTGTCTGTTTTAAAGTGGGGTCTTCTCGGTGCTCACAGAACCACAGAGCTGAGCTTGTCTGTTCTTGCCAGAAACACCTTGCAGAGTTCAGGCACTGCACCCGGCCCAAGCCAGATGTCCCTCCCTACAAAACAAGCAGAAAAAGAACCCAACTTTTCTGTTCTTAAAGATCGCTGGGAATGGGCTGGAGATTTAGCTCAGTGCTTCGGGTGCCTACCTAGCAAGCGCAAGGTCCCTGGTTCGATCCCTGGTAACCACAGCAATACTGGGTGTGGTAGCTCACGCCCACCAGCAATCAGTACCACATACCACAGTGCTGGGCGTGGTGGCTCGTGTGGGTCATCCCAGCACTCAGGAGGCAGAGGCAGGAGGATTGCTGGGTTCAAGGCTTGCCTGGGCTACAGAGTGAGCTCAGGGCCAGCCTGAACTACAAATACAAAGCGAGACCCTGACTCAAAAAAAAAAAAAAAAAAAAAAAGATCAGGAGGCTGGGGATTTCATCCAAGTGGTACTGCCCAACCTTGGAGGCACAAAGGCCCAAGTTCAATCCCCAGTGCTGCAAAAAAAAACAGATCTCTGAGAAAGCAGAGGGAAATATGAAGCAATTCTACAAAATGAGACATCACGCCAGCATTTAAATGCAGTGATGTAGCCAGCTTCACTATTGTCTAGCAAAGTGCACCAAGAAATTCTTACTAACTTCCTCATTCCCCCTAAAGAAGAGCCAGGGCCCCAAGAGCACCTCCCTCCATAGCTTTTGGGGTGCCCCATCTTTGTGGGCAGCCTCTGGGTTAACTGGGGCCTTTTCTCTGGGGCAGCCACAGTCCTTGGGGCCTCTGCAGTTGGTTCCGGACACCCAGCCACCTGCAGCGGCATGGCCTTTCACGAGGGCCCACCTGGAAGTTAAAGAGCTTCTCAGTGTCCACTTCTATTCTCCTGGACAAAACACAAAGGATTTTGATCTGCACAAAGAAATGCATTTATAGGCTTCAGAGTTCACTGGTCTCCCGAACATGTATTGTTTGGCTTGTATAAAAGATCAAAACTCCTTTTTTGGCTCATTATGTATTTTCCACAATCCTTTTGTGGGCCCTTCTCCCTCCCGTGTGTCGCTTCGCTGACCTTTCTGCTCTCTGACCTCTGTCTGTTTCTTGACTGACCCCTGGGGTGCCTTTAAATTATTGGGTGGGAAATTACAGCTGTTTCTTTTATAAAGCGCACTTATTTGCCGCCCCGAGATGCTGTACTTAGGGCCACAATGACCTCACACAAGGCTGAGAGTTTATTTCTGGTGTGCCAAGTTACTTCTGTTTTAAATCCTAGGTCAGTTCCCGCTGAGGAAAACAGAACCCAGGGAGGTTGGCCAGCCCGGCAGACAAAGCTTGCACACTGGTCAGCAATTGCTCAACAAATCAGCCTCTGTGCTAATTGGTTGGTCTCATGAATCACAGAGTCACACTCTAGGGATCTCTGGGATGCTCTTTAATTTTTTAAGCCACAGCGTGGGTGAGGCTGGAGACAGACAAGCCAAAGACAAAAGCTCGCAAACTTATGTGAGCTGTGTCACAAAGAGAAAGGGGATGGAACCCAAGGGGAGAATTTGCCATCTCACAGAGTGTCAGGCACAGGGGACATGGAAGCTAATCTCGGATAGAGAACCAACTAGAACCAAACTGATTCATTCTCATAAGTTCTATTACCTGGCCAGGTTGGTTTTCAAGAGATCATGGTGAATTCCCTGCATGACAAATTCCCTGCATGTTTGCCTTCTAGCTTGGGGTTTTTCAGGCTCAGTGCTATTAGCAATTTTTTTTTTTTTACTGTTAAGATAGGGTCTCACTATGTAGTTCAAGCTGTCCTTGAACTGTGTTGCCCAAACTGGCCCTGAACTCAAAGCAATCCTCCTGCCTCAGCTTTCCGAATGCTGAGATTACAAGCATGTGCTAACACGGCCAGCTGCCCCGTGATGTTTTGAGCCTAGATGACTCCCTTTTGCAGATGGGAGATGCTGTTTGTGCACTAAAGATGCGGGGTGGCATTCCCAGTCTCTGCCCTCTAGATGCCAACAGCACCCCCTCCCCAGCTGCATTAATTAAAAATGCCCCCAGAAGTGATGAAAGTTCCTGGACAGCAAAACGGTTCCCCTCGATGAAGAGCCACTGGTCTAATTCAACAACATCATAATCTTTCCCACAATATAGCACCTCATTTAAGTCATCCTCCATTTAACTCTGAAATACAGGCAAGGTGGGGCTGAGTATTCGTGATCTACAAATCAGGAGACCCAGGCTCAGGGAATGAGGCCACGTGCCCAAGATGTTAGTGCTGGGAATCAGACAGTGTCCACACTTCGTTAGGATACACACATCCGCCCCGGGGCTGAAGGACGTATGAGACAGAGCAGGTGATGGTACTTTTTTTTTTGATTTTTTTTTTTTGAGACAGGGTCTCGCTTTGTAGTTCAGGCTGGCCCTGAGCTCACTACAATGCCCAGGCAAGCCTGGAACTCAGCAGTCCTCCTGTCTCTGCCTCCCGAGTGCTGGGATTAGAGGGGTGAGCCACCACACCCGGCCTGATGGTACTTTTTAATGACAGCTCGAAGAGTGAAAACAACAACAACAACAAAACTTTTGTCTTCAAATAAGCAGAGGCAAAAGTATAGTTCAGTGGTAGAGCCCTTTGCCGAGGATTTTCCCAAAGCCTCTGGTTCAATTCCTAGCACCACAAAAATTAAAATGAGGAAAAGGCAGCCTGATTTACACAGTGAACGATACCTGCCCCTGGGACGCTCCGCTAGAAGCCACCTCTGTCTTGATCACCCGGCCAGAGTCCTCCGGAAGGAGTGGCCACCGTCCCCCAGGGCACAGGGCACCCTCAGGAACATGCAGTGGCGGCTTAAGGGAGAGGAACCCAGGTTCTGGGGTCTCCCTGAATGCTTCAAAGCCACAGCGCCCCATCCACAGAGGGACAGAGGGGAAGGTGGCTGGAGCCTCTGGCAGAGCAGCCGTCTGGGTGCTGGCGACGGGAGCAGGAGACACTTCAGTTTCCAGAATGGTCACCGCGCTGGGCAGGGACAACAGGCCCCTGGTGACAGAAGCATTCGCCTGGGTACCAGCGGGGGGGGGGGTCTGATTTCAAAAGAAGGAAAACAGGATGGGGAGGTAGAGTGGAAAAGAGAGGAAGATAAGGAGACCAGACAGACAGACCGACAGAGACAGACAGAGCAGAGACAGAGAGAGAGCAAGGGGATCATGAGGAAAACGAAACCCAGAAGCTCCCCCTGTCCAGCCAAGATGGGCTGTGAGGCTAGGCCTCTTACTTTTCATCCTTTCTAGCATTTTCTTTCCTCTGATTACGGATTACTGTGCTCGCTTCGGCAGCACATATACTAAAATTGGATTACGGATTACTTCATAATTGAACGTAAAAGGATCTCAACGATCTGAAGCATGGTCTCCTCTACAGGTAGAGCTGCATGGAACATTTTTACATCCTGCTCAAACATAATAAAATGCTGAGCCTCACCGGGCTGTCTGTACAGCCGTGTTTCTGTCTTCCTTCCTGCTCTGGACTCGTCCCTGTCTGCGAGCTCAGGTCCCCAGCATCATATGCGTCAGGGGTGTGAAGCTCTTAGTGGCCACAGTGTGGCTGCCTAATTCTGTGAAGCGTCCAGTTCGAACACAGAGGCTGGAAATAAATGCTTTCTGTGGACAGTAATGATAATGAATCCAGCACCAGGACTGAGTCTTCCGAGCTAGCACCTGAGTTGGGCTGAAAGCTACTAACACCAAGGCTCCGAGGAGAAAGAGTCATTCTCCAGCACAGTCAGCTTCCTCGTCCCCTTAGGCCTGGGGCGAATGCACTTTTTTATGGTTCAAGTCCAGCTCTGGGTTTATTTCTCCATAAAGCCTTCTCAAATCCTGCCCAGGGCCTCCTACTCCAAATCCACACCCTTCTTGGCAGGGTGGTTCTCTTGAAAACTCACAACGCGCGATGCCGGACACCCCCAGCTTGTTATCCGTATGTGTGTACACAGAAAGAGCCCACATGCTGCTGGTTGTGTGGCGCACTCCTGCAAGACCAGCTACGAGGGAAGTTGAGGCAGAAGGATTGAAAGTCTGAGGGCAGCTCAGGGAAATTAATAAGATCCTGTCTCAAAATAAATTTGAAAAGTCAGTGGTAGAGCATTTACCAGCAGTACACAAACCCCTGGGTTCAATTCCAGAGCTTGGGAAAAAACAGTTAACACTTCCCGAGTGTCTTCTTAAAATGTGTGTGCACACGTGGGTGCACGCTCCAGCCACATGCTAAGGAACTCCTTCCTGGCAAGGGCCGAGTCTCCCAGGAGAGCTTGGGATGACTTGGAGCACTCGGTCAGCATTAATAAATCCTTCTCGGTCAGCCGCAAGTCCGGAGAATCAGCAGAGCTCGCCTCAGAAGGAACAGAGCGGAACATTATCAGCTGCAGCTGACACGACTTCGGGGGCTGCCTGCTCCACGGGACGTGGCCAGCCCAGCCGGCAGCGATTAACGGATCACGCGCTGTGGCAAAAGGGTGCAGGGCTGTACAGCACGAGACCAAGTGTCGTCCCACCTCTATTCATCCGGTTACAGCAGAAGCTCAGCAAGTCGCTTCCCCTCACTGGACTTTACTACCCTCAAAAAAGAAGTTGGATTAGATGTCTAGAAGCTTCCATCTGGGGCCAACCACCATGATTCTACGGCTCCATTTCACAAATACACACACCTCTTACTTGGGACATAACCCCCCAGAAAACAAGTCAGTAATAAATTATGAAAAAAAGTTGGGAGCTGGGGTCATTTGCACTAGGTACAGTTCACCCCGGTTCGCAGCTGCCTCTCCAGGGTGGCACAAGATTCAAGGCTGCCAGCGGAGCGAACTTGCAGGCGCTCCCGTAACTGTCCTGACAGGTTCTCGGCTCAGCTCCAGGGGCAGGAGGTGTCCCTGACAGGCTGCGCGGGGGATCACGGGAGTCTGTGGTGAGTCACAGGATTCTGGGAAATGAGAACGAGCAGAAGAAGCTTGGCTCGCCCTCTAGAATTTTATCCTTCCCAGAGAGTCACCCTGGGAGGAGAGCTGGCTCCCTGCATGTCATCCTATAGCCTAGAGGAGAAGCCCTTCAGAATAAAAGCCATTTGCAACTTTTCGTGGCCACACGAACCGCCATCTTGATTCCGTTAGGTCCCTCGGATAGCTGCTTGGTTTGGTTTTAAATGAAGTAACTACCAATCGCACATTTGTGGGTAAAATACCTGCTTGATTAAAATACTTGAGTTTTTTGCTTTTCGTTTGGTTTCCATGGCTTCTCACAGGCATGTTCCTGAATCACCAATGTATACACTTCCTGCCAAATTCCACAGGTGGAAAATACTAGCGCCAGTTTGTTCAGTCAGCTTCTCAGCATTTTCAGTGAAAAATGCTGAACCCACCCAAGGGAGAAAAGGGTCCAAGCACCAACCCCTCGTACGGTGGCACAATTTCCAAGGTGCTCCATTCCTCCAATGGAGGTGCCACTGCTTCAGGCTGTGTAGACAAAATCAAAATACACCTCGGCCCCGATCACCCTCCCAAAGGCATGCAGGGCCGAGGGCTTTCCCGTTCCCTGACACACATCAGCTCAGGATCGGAAAATCTAGGACCAGGAAACCAAGCTACAATGAAGAAAGAGATCCACAGAAATTTCAGTGACGTTTTAAAAAATGTTTAAGGTTCCACAACTTCGCATACTTTTTTCATTTGTCCTTAAAGGCAGAACCTCTAAAGTTTGATAATTCAAATCTTCTAATATATAGGAAGCCATTTGGAGTGGTTAAAAACAAAGGAAGCCAGATGAAGCTGACGCTTGAAACACCTGGCAGAGACTGCTACAGAGACTTGCTTGCAAGAAGCTTCCGGGGAAAACAGCACGACGAATCCTTTTCCCGCTCGATTTCTCTGCAACTTCCATTTCAGTCAGGTTTTGACAGAAGACCTCACAGGAGTCCAAATACTGAAACGCGGTCACTACCTTAGCAGCTACAGAAAGTACCTTGTGTTCATCCATACCAGGACAGGGGGAAAGGCTGCCCCCTGGCGGCCCGGCCGGCTCAGTCACCAGACCGCGGCGGGAGTCGGGGGCAGTCCCGCACCACCCTGACCCCTGAAGACAGCCCAGGGGCGCCTCAGCCGTCGCCTGTGTGTTTTCCATCCCCACGTCAGGTCAGGAATCAGGATTCCATCCTCGAAGCTGGGCAGCTGGTGCCACCCAGAGGCCAAATGTTATCCCTAAATATGAGGGCTGGGGATAGGCAGGGCCTTTTTACACGTAGAGTTTAGGCATTAAATTTTACATATATATGTAAACAATCTATTATATATGTGCATATAGAGCGTCTGGTAAAATATCTATAGATGAACAGGCGTATTTCACTCGAAGCGGGCATCTTACATCAACTCACTAAAATAAAGCCCAAGCCGTGTTCGCAATAGCGAGCGTGACGCGAGAGGCGCCTGAATCCCAGTCCCCCGACGGTCTTCGAGGAAAGCAAGAGAGGGCTCAGCGTCTTCACAGGACCAGGAACGCGGCTAATTCCCGCGCAGCGTGAAGGAAGCCCGAGTAGTTCCCCCAACAAACCAGCCAACCCTGGGCTCCAGGCGCGGAGCCAGCGCCAGCCCTGAGGCCCGCGCGGCGGACGAGCGCGTTTGCGGAAGCGCACTGCCCCCCAGTGGCCGGAGGGAAGCGGCTCGGCGCGGCCACAGCCCACCTTCCTCCCGGCTTTGCCCGGGGCGGCGGAAAGGCGCGAGGTCGGCAGAAGGGCGACGCCGCTGGAAAGGATGCGCCCCGCCCCTGCCGGCGAAGCCCCGGAGGCCAGAGTCGTGCTTTTACCTTCGTTTAGGTAGTGCTTTGGGGAAGAGGATGATTTGGGGCTTGACTCTTCCCGGAGGCGTACAGCACCAGGCGCCCAGACAGCGCCCCGAGCGCAAGAGAAAGCGGGCGGCGGGAAGCCAGCCCGCGCGGTCCCGGTCCGACGGCGTCCAGGGTGCCCGGGGCTCCCATTCCCGGGACCGTCACCCCACTCTGAGGATGTGCGACAGGCTCGGGGCGGCCACGCCACCTGCGCTCGACCGTCCGGGGCCCGGGATGCCAGGACCGGAGTTTCCAACGCTGTCCTCGGACCCGGGGCCGGGGGCGGCGGCGCCCGTGTGCTCACCTTAACGATGAGCGGGTTCTGAAACATGGAGTCGCGCACGACCCCCAGCCGCTGGTTCTCCATGCCCGGGCGGATGTCGGCCACCGTCAGGGGCCGCCGAGGTGGCGGGCAGATCTGGCTGACGGTGCGGCGCACCGGCTGCTGCTGCTTCTTCCGCCGTGCGGGTTCTTTGGGGGAACTCTCGGCCTCCGGCATCTTGGAGGTCGCCCGGGAGTCAGGCACCGCCTGACCGCGGAGCCCTTTTCCCGGATCGCTGTCCCAGCTCGCTCCGGACCGCACCACCGGGTCCCTCGGGTGAATCGCGGATGCCGGCCTCCACCGCCGCGGGCCGCGCGGGTCTCCCGACACCTCTTTGGTGCAAGGAGCCTGAGGGTCGTACGCATAAGACCAGCTGGTTCATCAAAATGTTATTCTGCGCACCTTACTGAGGACTAGGAGAGGAAAAGACGATCAAAAGCACCCCCGGAGGGGGAATGGAACGGTCCGTCTCCGTGGCGACGGGACGCTAACAGCACCCAAACTGTGCTATACCCGTTTTGTTTTGTTTTGTTTTGTTTTGTTTGTTTTGTTTTGTTTTGTTTGTTTTTGGCAGAACCGAGGATTGAACTCAGGATCTTGCAGTTGCCAGGCAGCGACACCACAAAGCTACATCCCCAGCCCTATCTTTTTCCTTCCAGAAACTCTAGGCCAACATCAAGATGGGTCTTTTTAGTTTTCTTAACTTGACATAGTATCATCGGATAGGATCTGAGGTGTTCCCCAAAGAGGCGATGGGGCAGCTTGTAGGTTTGCTGACTTGTTTCATAGAAAAAAGAATTGTCAGGACGCATTAGTGAGAAGCGAACAGAGGTTTGAGGGGCAGAATTTAAAAGTTCACACTCAGAATAGGATGTCGCCTGGAAAGAGAGAAACTTCGACGTGGGGTGTCCTCAACATGGGGGACCTCGGATGGGTCTCTTTGGTGACTATCATGTTCACCTATCTGGAAGGCGTTAGAAGGTGCTAGAAGCTGAGACATACTTGCTGCCTTTTACTGGTGAAAAGCAGGTGGCCAGGCGTATCACGTCTTTAAGACAATTGAGATTTTCTTTAAGTGTGTTTCCTGGGAAGGAAAAATGTACAAATAACTTTTGTGTCCTAAAGCTGCAGTTTTTCTTAAAAGTACAATTTTTAGGGCCGGAGATTTAACTCGGTGGTTCCGGCGCCTGCCTCACAAGCACAAGGTCCTAATTTCGATCCCCAGTAACCACATACAATGCTGGGCATGGTGACTCATGCCCACCAGCAATCAATACCACATACCACAGTGCCAGGCGTGGTAGCTCACGCCTGTAATCCCAGCACTCAGGAGGCAGAGGCAGGAGGATTGCTGAGTTCCAGGCTTGCCTGAGCTACATAGTGAGCTCAGGGCCAGCCTGAACTACAAAGTGAGACCCTGTCTCAAAAAAAATAAACTATAATTTTTAAAAGTATAATTTTCCTTGTCTCCTTTCTCCTATCTTTATTTCTCCTACCCTACCGCAATAAGAAAACCCAAGAGTTGTCACTAGGTGTGTTAAAAGCATGGGGCCCTGGAGGACTACTCATGTTTGACTTTCAAGTCAGAGATATACTCCCTCCACCTACTTTCCTTCCACTTAGAGTTCCCTCCCTACTTCTCCCTGTGCTACTCACATGCACCCAAGATACAGAGCTAAAACTTTCATTACAGGATAGAAATCTTCATTCTAGGCCTGATGTTGCAGGTAACCTGCTGGGTGATCTCAAACCAGTTACCCTTGTGGGTCCTCAGTGTTTTCACCTGTGAAGTGGGTACGAAGGGAAGTCTAAAGTTGGATTAGATTAATGGTATTCAACTTTGTGCAACAGAGGGAAATTGAAAAATTCAAATTCACAGGATTCGCCCAGACATACCCAATCAGAATATCTGAAAATGGCATCTGAGGCTAGCGTTTTTATAAATCTCTTCCCCACAACCAACTTTATCTTGAGAAAGTTCAAACCTACCAAAACGATGAAAGAAGAGTGTAAGAAAAAACTCATACAGGTTTCACCAAGGCTCACCAGCCCTCACTGCCACACTAGCTTTCACATTTGTGTGCACATCCATACACATCCACAATGCTTGGTCATTTGAAAATATCTTGCATACTACTATTTCGACCCCAAATAATTCATCATGTATCACAGGCCTGATCGACATAGCTGTGACGTCCTTACCGTGTCCAGATTCCACTGTGATGCAATGACTGTGTCTAATTTATGTGCATGTGCAGAGTTGGGAGCTACGTGTTTAAAAAAGCTCCCGAGGAGATTTGCACAGTGCTTTGGGAACCACAACCTGGAGGACTCTAATCTCCCTCACAGCTCCAATCCTCATCCCTCTCTATCATTTTCACAAAAAATGCAGATACCCACGTACACAAGGCCCCTGGTTCGCTACTCTGATGACCGGTCTGGGCCTCTGCATGCCAATAGCGAAACACTGCGTCAAGGAAGCTGACTGAGGGCTTCCCACTGTTCACCTGAGGCCTGGAGCAGCCCATGTGCCTGCTGTGTCTGTGTGGGCATTGCTTATTGATTCCCTAATCTGCTTCCCTTCCAGACTCTCACAGATGTGTGAGTTGTGCACTTTTTAAGCAAAGCTACTTAGCAGCTCACACAGAGGAGATCGGGTGATATAGTGGAACCCTGAGCCAGGTCAGTCACCTCGGATGAGCTACCATTATCTCACTTTTCTGTTGTCTGTGTGTGTGGGGGGGGTTTGTTTTTGTTTTTTTAGACAAGGTCTCACTTTGTCAGGCTATCCCCAAGCTCACTATGTAGCCCAGGCAAGCCTTGAACTCATGGCAATCCTCCTGCCTCTGCCTCCTGCATGCTGGGATTATAGGTGTGAGCCACCACGCCTGGCAATGTGGTGTGTGGTACCAGAGATCAAATTTGGGACCTTGTACTGGTGAGGCGGGAGCCGGAACCACGGAGCTAAATCCCGGGTCCCCTTTTTTCATTTTCAAAGCGGTACTAAAACAACTGCTCAACAAAGGTCTCCACACCAGAAAGTGGTAGCACAAGTGAATTAAAAACTCATAGCCCCACACAGGCCTCTACAGGACATCCACTATGCAAAAAGGCTTCAGGTTGGGATGGTGCAGACGACGGCCCTGACCTGATGACCGGACTAACTTCACCTATAATCATAACTTTCTTCGAGATTCTCTGGTCGCTCTTTTTGAATGGGTGCCTCGGCGATGATAGGCATCAGCTAGCACTGAGCCACATCCCCGGCCTGAGACGTGGCGAAGTGGGAGGGTCGGGACAGAGCTCCGTGGTCTCTTGGGACCGTCAGCTGGCCTGCTGCCCCTGATATCAGCCCTCCTTCCTTCAGCTCCTCTGGCAGCCAGCTTGGGGGACTTTACATTTCTAGCCTGATCGCACATCTGCCTAGGTTTTTCCTTGTATTATTCACTCAGAAACTGCCTCAGTCTTCTCTTCATCTAAAGTGGGAGCTGTTGTTCCCAGTCACCCTCCATCGCGTTCCTGTTTTATTTTTCTCACAGGGTAATCTGATATTAATCTTGATTGATTTGTTCATCTATCTTTCTTGGGCTGTTTGCTCTCGGACTACAGATGGAGCTCGGCAAAAACGTGCGGAATAAATAGAATGTATGCATGGATTAACAAAGCAATGGGGGAGGCAGAAACCCCTTGTAATCTCAGAATTTAGGAGGCTGGAGCTGTAGGATCGCCGGATTTCGAGTGAGCGAAAGATCAGCCTTCACCATAAAGCAAGATTCTGTCTACAAACAAACAAACAAGCAAACAAAGACAGAAAATTTCCGTCCCATTTTCTTAGTTCCACCTCACCCGATCACCCAAATAGCCAAAAAAATACGGCAGGCAACTACGCATGCGCCGGATCCAGGCCCCGGATGTGTTGCCATGGCAGCATGTCATGGGGGCGCCTGGAAATGACGTAAGAGTACTTCCCCTTCCAACAGAGATACTTCCGGTTGGAAAAAGAGATGCGACGTTTCTCGCGGGGTAAGTTGAAACCGCTCTTACTACTTATTTTCGTGTTTTAACATGCGCATGTAGAAGTGGAGCAGCGGTTGCCTCGGTTTTCTGGGAGACTCGCCTTTGGCCTGCGGTCCCCAGGGTTGGTTTGGCGCCTCGGCCTTCGCTGCCACCGCGAGTCGCATCACCCAGGAACTGAGACTTGGGACTGGGAATAAGAGGGTGGAAAGTGCCCTTCTCGTTAGTTCTCCCCCTCTCAGCTCCACAGAGCAACATAGTACTGCAGAGGTGGTGAGAGAGGCCGGGTACCGGCTTGAGGCCAGAGCCTGCAGGGTGGAAGTGTGTATCCGGCAAGTGGGGAGGCACGCGTCTCCCCTCTGGGGATGAGACTCCTCGGACCGTGCGGGAGCGAGCCGGGCGAGATCCCTGCCTTCAGAGGCCGACCCTGTCTCAAGCGCGGGGCGCCTCAGGGAAGAGCCGGGAAACACTACAAACAGGGAGATGGGATCCCGTTTAGGAATGAGCGAGGCTCTGTCCAGAAGGTGGGTTTCATGCTAAGGCCAGTTAAAGGGCAAGGAGCAACGGGGAAGAATAGCATTCCGGGCGGATCGGCTGATTTTGAGAAGTGTCTGTCGGGAGAAAGAACAGAGTGTATCTAGGAACTGAAAGAAGGCTGCGTGTGTGAAACCCATGTAGAAAGAAATATGGAGGTAGACGTGGACCGGAGGTGGCCCTGAAGACTGGAAGAGACTTGTCAGGCTGTAAGGACTTTGAATTTATCTTAAGAATAATGGAGATTTAGCTCAGTGGTTCCGGTGCCTGGCTAACCTGAGTTCGATCCCCGGTGACCACATACAACAATACTGGGCATGGTGACTCATGCCCACCAGCAATCAGTATTGCACACCACTGAGGACACGCCTGTAATCCCAGCACTCGGGAAGCAGAGACAGGAGGATTGCTGAGTTCCAGGCTTGCCTGGGCTACATAGTGAGCTCAGAGTCAGCCTGAACTTCAAAGTGAGACCTTGTCTCAAAAAAAAAAAAGAAGAAGAAGAAGAAAAATGGAGGAATTCCTATGTTTTTAGCAGGGAATGGCTGTATATTTCAAAGGTTGCATTAAATGGAAAGGCCAGGATGGTACACCTTTTAAGAAATTTTACCGTGGCCGGGATTTAGCCCCGTGGTTCCAGCGCCTGTCTCAAGCACAAGGCCCTGAATTCCATCCCCGTAACCACATACAATGCTGGGCGTGGTGACTCACGCCCAACAGCCATCAATACCGCATACCACAGTGCTGGGCGTGGTGGCTCACGCCTGTAATCCTAGCACTCGGGAGGCAGAGGCAGGAGGATTGCTGAGTTCCAGGCTTGCCTGGGCTACACAGTGAGTTGAGGGCCAGCCTGAACTACAAAGCAAGACCCTGTCTCAAAAAGAAAGAAAGAAAGAAAGAAAAAAAACTGGATGGAGCCTGGCACATCCTGTAATGTTAGCACTTCAGCTGAGGCCAGAGAGTCACAAGTTCAAGTCCCATCTGGGCAACTGAGACCCTGTGTCAAATTTTAAAAGGAGGGCTGGGGATGCAGTTCAGTGATAGAAGGCCTCTGGCTTGTATCTCCAGTACTCTGTTATAAAGAACAAGAAGATGAGGAAATGAAAAGAACATTATCTGTCCCAAGAAATGTTGCTGTGAAAGGGGAGGGGAGGAACAGAATGGGATTTAACAGTAGAGGGTGGATGCTTTTTTATTTTTATTTTTTAAGTAGAAAAGACTGAAGCTTGTTGGTGTGTTGCTGCAAAGGAGCCAGTGTAGAAGGGAGAGCCTGAGGGCCAGGGATTTAGCTCAGTGGCACCACACCTGCCTGGCAAGCACAAGGTACGGAGTTCGATCCCCAGTACCGAAATTAATTAATTAATTAAAATTCGAACTGAGAAATAGTACAGAGCAAAAATATGGTGTGCTTTCAAAACTATATTTTTTAACCAAGTATTTTCTCAAGTGCATCTCTGTTACTATTCGAATTCAGAAATGCACATGCTATTTTAATATTAACACTGGAGCCTTATGTATTGAAGTATTTCCACTCTTTGATGGACACTCACAAGGTGTGACTGCCCTGCCCTCTTTTGCAAAGAACCGACCCTTGCAGTTTAGGTTGCTGCATACTCGGTGCCTGTCCGTAGAGCCAGTCATCCAGCCTACAACTTGTGGAGTCCTGGAATTCGGCTGTGGAGTCCTGGAATTCAGAAACAGGGAATGGGCAAGGCAGATAGGCTGCCTTGCGCTTTGGAATTTGCCTTTTTAGCACAGGACACACATTAAATGACTGATGAAGTCATCTTATTTTTTAGATGTAAATACAAAGAGAAGCTCAGTTTTCTATGAAAGTACATCATTACTATTGGGCCTAGAGGAGTTGAGTCCAGTGATTCCTGTGCATTTTACATAATATAGTATAAAATTTATAATTGTGACTACAGCTTTGTCTTTTTGTCTTGCATTTTCATTTTACTGTGATTCTTCCACCTGGGCTGCTAATGTTTAAAGTCCAAAAGTGAACTGTTGTCATCCCATTTCTCTGTAGGCGTAAAATGGAAGGAGAACCAAGTGGATCTGAAATCCACACTTCCGTTTTCAACAAGGAAAAGTGCCCTGTGTATAAAGAAAAATCCTGGAAACATACCCATGAAAGTTTCAGAGACACCTCTCTGGCAATTGACCACTCACAAATACCTAAGAAGAGGAAGGATTTCCAGCCTCTTGTTTCTTCTGCTTTGAAAAAATCAGAAATCTGCGATAAGAGTGAAAAGGCCACTTCTGCACATAAAAAGAAGCAAAATGGTCCTTTGAGAGTAGACAAGGAAACGGGTGTTATGTATGTCTTTGTGGATAAAGAAAACATTGAGAACATGCCAAAGAATTGTCAGAAGGATCTGGATGTTGTTTACGTTGATGTGAGCAGGGTACAAAAATCAACAAAAGGGCGTAAAGCAAACAGGCTGCATGCCGTTGCCAAGTCCAATATAAATGAACCAGAAGAACTGCATAAGAAAGTTAAGGGGAGAAAGAATGAAAACTGTCCCACGAAAGCAACATCTTGGGATGCCATCCAGGAAAGCCAGCATGCTCACCTCTCCCAGCCCCAGTCAGAATCACAAAAGCAGCCTTCCTCACTCCTTGTGGACCAAGAAGGTAAAATCACAGAACTGCCAGCCTCTGCTCATAAAGACAAAGCTAAGAAAAAAAAGAAGAAACTGTCCAGTCCCCAGAAATCAAAGCCCTTGGATAGAACTGACAGTCCCCATCACATGTTCCCTGAAGGATCACAGGTGCTTGGCGAGGTTGGGGCTGGAGAAGGCAGCAGAGTACTAAAAAGGGAGAAGGGATCCGAAGGTAGAAAGACAAATTCTAAGAAAAGGAAGCGTGTGCCTGTCAAAAGCATCACGGAGTCTGAGGTTGACTTTCGAGTGCATGATGAGAACTCTGAGAACATGCTGTTTGGTTCAGTACAAGACAGCCATGCCCTGACTGAGGAGACTGTGAAACCCAGGCCCCAGAAGAAGTCACATGAGCACCCATCCTTGCTGTTGGTGGACCAAGAAGGTGAAATCACAGAGCTGTCACAGTCTGCTCATAAAAGCAAGGCTAAGAAAAAAAAGAAACTATCCAGGCTCCAGGAATCGGAGGCCTTGGCCAGGCCTGAGAGTCCTAATCACGCATTCTCTGAAGGATTGCAGGTGGTCAGTGAGACGGGGGCTGGAGAAGGCAGCAGTGTATTCAAAAAGGTCAAGATTAAGAACAGGAAGTGTGTTCCTGTCAAAAGCGTCATAGCATCTGGCAGTGATTTTTTAGTGCATGGTGAGAACTCTAAGAACAAGCTCTTGGGTTCAGCACAAGACAGTCATGCCCTGATTGAGGGAAAGGCGAAACCCAGGCCCCAGAAAGAGTCACATGAACAGTTGTCCTTGCTATCTGTGAACCAAGAAGGTGAAATCACAGAGGTACCACAGTCTGCTCATAAAAACAAGGCTAAGAAAAAAAAGAGGAAACTGTATAATCCCCAGGAATCAGAGGCTTTGGCCAAGCCTGGGAGTCCCAATCATGCATTCCATGAAGGATCACAGGTAGTCAGGGAGATGGAGGCCGGAGGAGGCAGCAATGTACTCAAAAGGGTCAAGATAAAGAACAGGTCTAAGAACAGGAAGTGTGTGTCTGTCCAAGGCGCCTTGGTGTGTGGCGATGGCTTTTCAGGGCGTGGTGAGAACTCTGAGAACACTCTTTCTGACTCAGTGGCAGGCAGTCATGTCTTGATGGAAGAAAATGTGAAGGAGACAACCCAGGAGGAGCCAGCCCAGTCCTCTTCAGCAGAGAAGCATGTAGAAGAGGCACAGAGGTAATGGAACCATGAGCTTATATAAATACCATGAAGTATACTGTTATGAGTTAACATGATTTTTTTTTTTTTTTGAGACAGGGTCTCGCTTTGTAGTTCAGGCTGGCCCTGAGCTCGCTAGTAGCCCAGGCAAGTCTCAAACTCAGCGCTCCTCCTGCCTCTGCCTCCTGAGTGCTGGGATGACAGGCGTGAGCCACCATGCCCAGCACTGTGGTATGTGGTATTGATTGCTGGTGGGCGTGAGTCTCCACGCCCAGCATTGTATGTGGTTAACAGGATGAACTCAGGACCTTTAAGTACTTTGATCTCTTACTTCCTGTGACCCAGGACAGATCTCCCCACTTTTGCTTAGTAACTTTCTCAGATTTGTTAGGTTGTCCTGACATAGTTTCACATGGAAGTTAAATGAGAAGCATGCCAGGTGGTATTGATGCTAGCGGTGGGCACTTACCTTGTCCTCTGTACTATCTTATTGGGGACATTTTTAGGACACTGCTAGGAAGCAGGACTGCTAGGACTGGGGTGCTCTGCTTTCAGTGAGCCTGTGGAGCCTCCAGAGGCTTGTCAGTACTTTGGTCAGACAGGTCCATGGAGTCTTTTTAGTTACCATTCTGAGAGGGTCAGTGCTGTGCCTGGGCATGTGAAGAACAGATTTAGATACCTGGCAGAGAACTGGAGGAGAACTTAGGAGAGAGACACAGAAAATTAAGTAAAGGGAAAAAGGCCTTTAAAATCTGTAGCAAAGCTGGGCATGGTGGCTCACGCCTGTCATCCCAGCACTCAGGAGGCAGAGGCAGGAGGATTGCTGAGTTCGAGGCTTGCCTGGGCTACATAGTGAGCTCAGAGCCAGCCTGAACTACAAAGCGAGACTCTGTCTCAAAAAAAAAAAAATCTGTAGCAAAAACAAGTAAAACCAAGAATATTGATTTAATTAATTCCCAGTGGTCCTACTATAAAATATAACTCACTGCAATAATTAGGGAAGAATGTTTGATTCCCTAGAAGGTTAAAAACCAAAAAAAGATGAGAAATGATAATGTGAACAAATAATAAGCAGTGAAAATAGTGCTTAGGCCCTCATGTTACCTGCTAGGCCACTTGGGATCTATATCCAAAGAAACAAATCAGATCACATTAGAGAGTTTGGAAATCCCAGACTGAACTCCAACGTCCACCTGGCCTGAACACTATGGGAGTCATGTTGGAAATGAATGTACAGCTGTTAGGTCAAGTGGTAGGTAATGTTACCCCATTTTCCTTATTAGGTCAAGTGATGGTGTTAACCAGCTTTCCTCCTTAGGTCAGAACCTTCCGATGAGGAGGAAAGCAATCTGGAGTTGGCTGGTGGGTCCGTCAAGTTGGCATCTGATTCGAGAGATTCCGCTGACTCCGATGTGGATCTGCATTCCGCGGTGAGGCAGCTCCAGGAGTTCATTCCCAACATCAAGGAGAGGGCGCCCACGACAATTAAGCGAATGTACCGCGATGACCTGGAACGGTTCAGAGAATTTAAAGAGCAAGGTGAGCAGTGGAACCCTGTGTCCCTTGACCTTTCCTGAGTGCCGATCTGGCGCCTCATGGTCTCAGTGAGGGATTCAGATCATTACGCTCCTAAGAAGCATCCTGTAGCTCCATTCCAGAGCTGCTGACAGGCGGAAAAATTTGTGATACAGAGCACCTGCTTTTCTTCTTATTGCCTCATATATTCTGGTCAAGAGGCAAGGAAGAATGGGAACAAAGTGACCAGATAACTCCAGACTAGAAAATCGATCTTGGAAAAAGGGGAAGGAATTGGATGAGATACTAGGAATATAGAAGTAAAATAAAATTAAAACTGTCAGATTGACATCAACTTGGATGAGATGTAGTTTCTTTCCCACTATGTTAATTTGAACATGAACTTGTCATGAGTGTGATCCCAAGAGACCTCACTCGTGCTCCTTGATTTCACTGTTACCAGAACCTCCTCAGTTCCTTACTGGATTGAGGAAAAAGCCATCAGTTTAAGCCAGGTCCTTTGTCACTTTCTTTTCCCTAGGACAGTATACCCAGCACCCACAGCTTACAGGAGGCTTATTTTGGCCCAGTGTTTAGAGGATTTAGTCTGTAGCAGAGATTGAGACCTTGCTGATTCCTGACATACCCTCAAGGAAACTTTCCTGTTGCCCGGTTTCTTTTCTTTTTCTTTCTTTCTTCTTCTTTTTTTTTTTTTTTTTTTTGCTTTCTAATACTAACTTTTTCAGCAAGCTCTCCTCAGTTCTGACTTCTGTAGCCCCCAACTTTACCGATGCCTTCTTGCTGGCCACCAGCAAGATTTACACATTATTCAACTTCACTATTTGGTCCTGATTCTCACAGTAAGATCTTAAAACCAGCCAGCAGTACCCATGCCACCTCCTGAATGTTGGGGTGCCTAGAAATTGCCAGCAAATTGATTAATCTGCCCTTTTAATCTCAGTCTCATACACTGTCTAAGGATGTGCTCAAAATACAGACAAATTTTCTGCTAGTGTATTGTACACACGACCTCTGGTCCAGCTGCCAATGGAGTCTTTGTTCCCAACTGAGACCTCCTGAATCTAGCTAGTATCTACTGTTCATGTTTTTATCAGCATTCTAGGACTTCCCTGGCACACTTCTCCAGGCTTTTCCAAACTCCTCCCACAAACTACTTCCAAAGGCTTTTAAATCCCGTGGTCAGTTAGTCATGGCTTGGCCCGACTCCCAGTACTGAAATCTGTCTTAGTCACTTTTCTGTTGCTAGGACAGAATATCAACACTGGCAGCTTAAAGGAGGGGACATTTATTTTGGCTCCTAGTTTTTGGAGGATTCAGTACATAGCCAGCTGATTCCACGGCAGGGACCACATGGTGGAAGGGTCTGGCAGAGGAAAACTGCTCACATCATGGTGGCCAGGAAGCTGAGAGCAAAGGGAGGAGCCAGGGCCAAGAATGTACCCTTCTGTGCATGCCCCCAGTGACCCGCTGCTTCTGACCAGGCCCCACAGGTGCCCAGGCAGCTGTGGCACCCCCTTAATCCACTCACCATTCACAAACTCTACCTCTGAGCACAAGGCTGCGGGGATGTTCTAGGTCTGAGCCACAGCTCCAGGGAGTGAACGCCGGTGATCCTAGCATGGTGCGAGGCCAAGGCAGGAGCACGTGAGCCCACCCTGGGTAACTTCAGCCGTCTCCAGAAGAGGGTGAGGATGCAGCTCTGGGAAGGCTTTGGGCTCCTTCCTCAGCAGCCAAAGGAAAGCCACAAATGGAAGACAGATGAGCAGTCTTTTCTGAGTACTGTGTGATGCCCAGCACAGAACTAATCAGGTTGGGAGATTAGGAAGCAAAGACAGAGTAACCAAAAACCCGCAAGCACACATGCACACACACTTCTTCGAGAAGCACTCGAGGCCCCTGCTCAGCAATACATTCTGTTGGATTTTCGAGCGGCATGTTTCATTTCAAAATGAGCCTGAAAACAATGCACTGCTAATCTCCGCATCAGGAAGGAAGGAAACTGTGAGATACAGTTCGCTGTGATGGGTTTGTTGTGTTTTGTTTGTGTTTTGGAGACAGTCTTGCTATGTAGTACAGGCTGGCCTTGAACTCACTCTGCAGCCTACTCTGGCTTTAAATTCTCAGAAATCCTCATGCCTCAGCCTCCTGAGTGCTGGATTACAGGTGCGCACCACCAGCCCGGCTTCCTGATGGGTGCTGTGACTGATAGTAAGGAGCAAGTGATGGGTAGAAGAGCTGATGTTTGTCATGATCTACCGAGAATCCACTTCTTTCCCCACACTCCCTTTGTTCAGACCCATGGCACAGCAAGAGGCTGCTTTTAAGCATTTCTCCCCCTACTGTCTGGATTTTAAATGATTGTGTTACTTTTGATGTTAAAAATAATTTTTAATGGATGTTGTGGCACACACTTATAACCCCAGCTGCTCAGGAGGCTGAGGCAGGAGGATCACAAGTGTGAGGCCAGACTGGGGAACTTGGACACTGTCTTAAGAAGAGGAGGCTGGGTATGTAGCTCAGTCAGCAGAGGGCTTGCCTAGGGTGTCTGAGGCCCAGGAGTTCAAACCCCAGTACTGGCAGAGAAAGAGAGACCGACAAAGACTGATGAAGCAGGAAAGGTCACTGTGGGACACAGTGCCCGGGAGGACTCTGGGAGAGCAGGCGAGCTCAAGCCTGACAGCGAGGCGGCATCAGAGGGTGGGACTAGGGAATGTCCCTGCCCGCAGGCAGCACTGGCCAGCTCTGAGGTCAAGGACCACCGGTTTGCTGTTCCTCATTCCTGACAGTGTCTGCCCCTCCCCAGGTGTTGCTATTAGATTTGGCAAGTTTTCTGCCAAGGAAAATAAGCAGCTAGAGGAAAATGTGCAAGAATTCCTGTCCCTGACGGGCATCGAGAGTGCAGACAAGCTGCTGTACACAGACAGATACCCAGAGGAAAAGGCTGCCATCACAGACTTGAAGCGGAAGCATGCGTTCAGGCTGCACATCGGTGAGATGCCCCTCCAGCCTCCGGCAGGGTCCCCTGTGCGGAGCGGGGCTGGTCGTGTTGGCCTCACTGGTCCACATGTGGGGGGTTTGGCAAGTGTCTGTCCCTCCCTGGGGCTCTCGCGAGAAATCAGGTCATCACCTGTCTTTCTCACTTGGCAATAATTAGGCCTTGGGTTTGGGGGCTTTATTATGTACTTTCTGTGGGTGCTGCGCACACCTGCCTTGCGCCTTCCAGGCATCGCTGTCTCCCACATATCTGAAATGGGGCCAGAGGCCTGGGCTCAGCTGGATCCGCTCTGGTGCCTCTGGGAAAGTCAGACTGTGGTAGAGGTCTCAGTGGAAAACTTTCTCCCCAGGTTGGAAGGGGTGATTTTCCAGGTGTCCTCGCGTGCCCAGAGGAGACAGGATGGCCAGGCCTGTTGGCAGGCATTTCAGCCGTGGAGGGGGAAAGCAAGGCAAGCTGTGTGGAGAGATTTGCTCATTGTATAGAGAACCGTGGTGTGGGTCCCACCTCCGTGTCCCCTTCTTCCTAAGTCAGATGTGTCGAAAGTGTTTTGCCCTGGAAAGGTGTTTTCCAAGATTTGAGAAGAGCAGAGTCTGGAGCCCCCAGGTCCTCAGCGTCCCAGGTGCAGAGTCCCCGAGGCAGCGGGCGACTGTGTCGTCCACACAGAGCATTGTCACTGGGGTATACTGGGTGCCTCTTGCGGTCGCTAGGGCGCCCGGTGCCTCTCTGATGCCCTTCCTCCTGGCCCTAGGGAAGGGCATCGCACGGCCCTGGAAGCTTGTGTACTACCGCGCCAAGAAGATATTCGATGTCAACAATTACAAAGGGAGGTAAGAAGGTCTCATGCCTGGAGGTGGCGCTTCCCTCTGCTTTCTCCTGACACTATCCAGCTGGCCTCCGCACTAGGGAGAAGGGAAACCATCGTGTGTCAAGCGTGTGTCTTCAGGGCTCTCTGTTCCATCCCTCAGTGTAACCTGCTACGTCCTCAGCTTTTTCTCCTACCTGGGTGCCCGTCTTCCTGTCGCTCTGTCCGTGCTCTGCTACCATGTAAGCTCCCTGCTGACCCACACAGACCTCACCACGATGCTGCCTTCGGCCTTAGCGTGGTTCTGCAGGTTTTCAGCTGGTATCTGAAGGTAAAACCAAAAACTAGCATTAGATCGCTTAAGTAGTTTAGTAGCATCAGTGCAGAGTGCGTAATGTGATTCTGAGTCTCTCTTCTTTTCTGTCCCACAAAATTAACAATGACAGTTTGTGTCCAACATACTAAGGAAAGAAACAAAAAGCCTCCATACACTCTGTTGGGTCATCCAACCCGAGCACGAGGGAAAAAGCGGGAAGGAAGGTGTCACTCCGATGTCCAGGGACTCAAGAAGCAAAGGGTGGCCCCACTCCTTGCTCCCACCTGGCAGGCACTCTAGTAAGGAACCCGCTTTGTGTGTAACCAGAAGTCGGGGTGCGGTGCTCAGAGCATCTCCACCGCTGACATGGACATAGCCTCGGTTTCTCTTGAATTTTACGAAAAGTACTCAACATTGGATGAGCAAAGTTCTTGCACCCAGATTAGAATCTATCTCCCTTGGTCTTTTTCAGAGCATCGTCAACATACTTTTAGGAAAATTTCCTTGGGCTGAGGATTTAGCTCAGTGGCACCATGCCTCCCTTACAAATGCAAGGTCCTAAGTTCTAATCCAGTATTGCAAAAAGAAAAGAAAATTCACTGAAGATAGCATTTTAAATGGGATTTACAAAATTAACAGTGGCTTCTGGGTGTGGTGCGCATGCCTGTAATCCCAGCTTTTAGGAGGAGCCAGAGGCAGGAGGATTGCCATGAGTTCGAGACCAGCCTAGGGTACCTAGCACCTCCAAGGCCAGCCTGAACTGCATAGTGAGACTTTGTCTCAAAAGAAAACAGTCACAACAACAAAAACACTGACAACCAGGGGACCATTTTTTACCTGCATTTTCTGCCTACATCCAGGAATGGATTTAGTGAAACAATAAAATTCTAATATTGTAGTAACTCAGAGCATTCTTTTGTGCCTAATTATTTGCATCAAGGGGATCATTTGCCCTTAGAGTCTTTTTCCAGCCAAAGGATTCTTCGCTGAAAAATATGTAGGAAGTAAAAAAATCAGAGAATCTTTGAAACTCGGAACCTTCTCCTAATAGAGCACTTCCTCTGGTACAGTTGATTTTCTTGCTTGCTTGCTTGCTTGCTTTCTTTCTTTCGTCCCCAGTCCTTTTTTTTTTGAGACAGTGTCTCACTGTGTAGTTCAGGCTTGCCCTGAGCTCACCGTATAGCCCGGGCAAGCCTCGAACTCAGCAATCATCCTGCCTCTGCCTCCCAAGTGCTGGGATGACAGGCGTGAGTCACCATACCCAGCATTGTTGTATGTGGTAACCGGGATCTAACTCAGGACCTTGCCCTTGCAGGGCAGGCTCCAGAACCATTGAGCTAAATCTCCAGCTCTCCAGTCCTTTTTAAAATCTTTAAATTTTAAAACAGGTCTCAGTCACTAAGTTGCCCAAGCTGGTCTCAAATTTACAGTCCTCCTGGCTCAGCCTCCCAGAGTGCTTGTAGCATGTGCCACTATACTTAGCAATTAACTTCTGTCTTTTACTTCCTCTTTTTTTTTTTTTTTGGTACCAGCAGTTGAATTTAGGACCTTGGGTTTGCAAGGCTGGTGCAGACTAGACTACGGCCCTAGCCCTACTTCTTCTTTTCAGTTCCTTCAAGGTCTTTAAGTTCTGTGGAGTGTTCTGTTTGGTTTGGTTTTAAATCTCAGCCAGACTCTGATTGCCTGAAGAAGAAAACTACTAGAAAGTGGTCATTTTTATTTACTCCCATGATTCTCAAGAGTCAAGGAAAACATTCTGTGTGTCCAGATCCATTTCAGGACACACTATAGCGCCATGTCCGGAAAGCTCGTGTGCCGCAGCCTTTGTCAGCACAAACCACCAGTCTCGTGTGAGCTGCCCCTTTGCTGCCACATCCCCAGCCTGCACCCAGGCCTAGGAATCTGAGGGTGCTTTTTCTCCACTTAAATAGCAACGGTCTTAAATTCCATTTCTACCACTGTGCTGCCTGTTTGGTCATTTTCTCTCACTTGTTTTTATGTGGGATTAACTCTGCAAAACAGTGACTAATTTGTGTTAGGCTATTTTATTGTGTGTTTATGGAGTGTCTGTCAACTGTGAGGGTTACGGATACGACAGAGCACACAACTCAGGCCCAGTGTGAGCAGGGGAGGCGGCACTGTCTAGGAGGGAGAGAGGCCCTGAAGCTCAGGCAGGGCTGCCCTGTTGGAGGGGTGCCCTGGCTCTCACCATCCAGGTGGGGCGGGACAGAGGCCAGCAGGGCAGCACAGTCTCTGAGGTTGCTCAGGCTCCAGTGGTAGCTCCGCCTGGAGCTGCAGTGATGGATGGATAGATAGGTGGTTGCGTGGGTAGGTGAATGGGTGGACGGAACATTCACCGCGGGGCTCAGAGACAGGCAGTGACCAGAACTCTGGTCGCTGTGAGGATCAGAACTGGCTTCCCAGCACTGCCTCCAGCCCTTCCCCCGACAGCAGGTACTATGGTGAGAACACTGGGCTAACCTGGCTTCCTTCTCTTAGGTACAGCAAAGGGGACATGGAGAAGCTGAAGGCGTGCCAGTCCCTCCATGGGAATGACTGGAAAAAGATTGGGGCAATGGTGTCCCGGAGCAGCCTCTCCGTCGCCCTGAAGTTCTCCCAGATCCGCAATAGTAAGCAATTCACCCGTCCTGCAGTACGCCCCGCAAGCTGCGTCTGCCCCTGGCTGCGCGGAGTCCCGAGGTCCCCAGGCCTGTCCTCCAAGAGGGCCTCAGTTCCATGGGCCATCCCCTAGATCCTTGCACTTTCTCCTGCAGTCAGTAAAGCTCACTGGACTGGTTTTGACCACAGCTGAGGTCAGGAACTTGCAGCAGGAATGTCACTGCCATGTGGCCATCCAGTGCCCAGAAACTGGCTGAGGAGCTCACTTCCTCCTGGTGGCCAGAGAATCTCCGGAGGGAGCTCGCAGGCGTGTGGTGTGCTAGGCACGGTGTGGGTAGCCTCCTGTTTTCGTCCTCTTCTTTTATAAAAGTTATTTTCATTCTGTTCTTTCCAGCAAAACACACAAAACTGCTGTAATAAGATGGCCCCCAGTCAGGGTCACGTCCGCACAGCACCCCGCATGCTCAGGCCACACAAACAGTACGATCCAACATTCCTTCCACTTTCTAGGTTGTAAAGCAAAACTCTGAAATTTAAAACAAAATCTTTAGCTATTGTTTTTTCCCCCTTCCTGGACATCTCTTGAGTTTTCAGCATTCGTCCATGTTGTTACCGAGCGAAGGAAGCGCCATCCCGGCCAGCCACAGCCTGTGCTCTGCGGGAACATCCCTGCTGTGGCCCCCACGCTCGCCCGGAGAGAGGGACCAGCTTCCCACACCGACAGCTCCTGGGCGGCTCAGGGCCCAGCAGCTTCGTGTCCTGAAGGGAGCAGTCCCTTGGCCAGGGATTGGTCCGACTCACTGTGGGGAGGGCAGACCTGCACATAAAATAGAAGCCACTGGCTTTTTGTTTGTTTGTTTTTTGAGACAGGGTCTCACATTGTAGTTCGGGCTGGCTCTGAGCTCCCTGTGTAGCCCAGGTAATCTTTGAACTCAGCAATCCTCCTGTCTCTGCCTCCTGAGTGCTGGGATGACAGGCGTGAGCCACCACGCCGCCGGCATTGTGGTATGTGGTACTGATTGTTGGTGGGCGTGAGCTACCACGCCCAGCATTGTATGTGGTTTCCAGGGATCGAACTCAGGACCTTTCGCTTGCGAGGCAGGTGCTGGAACCACTGAGCTAACCCTCCAGCCCTGGCTTACTTTTTTCCATGACATTCAGGAACCTCATGGGAAGGACAACTTTTTTAAAGTTAAAAAAAGTTAAGAAAGGACTTGCTTTCCATTCTGAGGAAGGGACCCAGGGCCTCACACATGGTAGATCGGTGCGCCATCCCTGGCTCCTCCCTAGGCCCAGTGTCTGACTGGTTCTGAAAAACAACCCAGGGCCACTTGGGCAATTTCATGTTAATTTGTGTGTAATTACATTTAATCATTTTATATTGCTGTAACTGAGATGTTACCCACTGTCTTCTGAAAAGTAGCTGATTTGTCATTTTGTTTTTAATCTCGTATTTAAAAGCAAATAGATCAGCAACTCCAGGGTCATCCTCTTGTCTTACAGAAAGAAATCACGGCGTCTGGAGTAAAGCGGAAACCCGGAAACTCATCAAGGCTGTCGAGGAAGTGATTCTAAAGAAAATGTCTCCCCAGGAGCTGAATGAGATGGATTCTGAACTCCAGGAAAACCCTGACAGTCGCCTGTCGATCGTTCGGGAAAAACTTTACAAGGGCATATCATGGGTAGAAGTGGAAGCCAAGGTGGAGACCAGAAACTGGATGCAGTGCAAAAGTAAGTGGTAAGTTTGAAGGCCCTTCCGTAAGTTCCCTGGCGTTCTCTGTCTTCCTCTGTCAGTTGGAGTAGGCAGAGCGGGGCCATCACTGCCCTCCACGTCAGAGATCGTGCCTGGCCTCCTCCTCCGTCTGCCCCTGTAGCAGCACGAGTCCAGGGTGCACGGACCCTGCTCTGCCCCGGGGATAGCGCAGGCCACCCGAGTGCAGTCTTCCCTGCCAGAGTGCCTGGCTTCCGCTTAAAGGACTGGAGCCTTTTGAACTCGGAAGGGGGCTTCTGGTTTCTTGACTCCACCCCTGGTCTGTAGTGAAAGGAAGTGGTTTTCTGTTTGTGCCACCTGAGAAGACGTGATGTGAAACCCGCTCTCCAAAGAGAAGTCCCGAGCTCAGAGGTCGGCCTAGCTCTGCCTTGCGCTCCTCCTCCCAGGCAGCTCCTGCTCTCCCAGCCCGGGAGGGCCGCTGCGGGGACCTCCAGCTCCGGAGCGGGGCTTGGCACACTCTTGAGCACGATGGCCTTGCGACCCTGAGTATCAAATCAGAATCAAATGGAGGCTTATTTTGTTACATTAAAAGCAACACTGCTAGATTATACTGCTTATGTCTCTGGATCCTGTTCAGGTGTTTGGGCCTTTTTATGCTTTTGTTGCCATTCTTAGTTTTTATTTTGTTTTTGCAGGGACTGAACTCAAAGGCTTCTCTCTGCTAGGTGAGAGCTTTGCCATGAGCTGCGTCCCCGGGCAGTGTTTGTTAGTGGCAGCGCCTGGGGAAGAATCTCCAAAGAGCAGATAACACTTAGAGTGGGCCGCAGCAAGAGAGCCTTTCCCAGCTGCGCACCCTAGGCTGGGAAGGGCTGTGATGGGAGCTCGGGGTTAAGGAGAGAAGTAAGTGAGGCCGATACTACCCCCAGATCAGTATAATCAAGGTAACCTGCGAGACCTCTCTGTCTGAAGAGAAATATATTTACCTTGTCTGACACTGAAGTATCAGGTGACACCAACCTGCACACACAGGTGGCTGTGAACACATGACTATTGCGTGTGTCACAAGAGTGTGAATGGAACAGCAAATGGCCAATCCATAGATCTAATCATGATAGCTTTTGCTTCTCAGGAAGAATACTCGGCTGCTCATGAGACTGACACAATAGTCACAGGTTCGAGGCCAGTTTGGGCAGCGTAACAAAGTCCTGTCTCAAACTAAATTTAAAAAGGCCTGAGGGTGCAGTTTAGCAGTAGAGCACTTGCCTGTGGTACACGCCTGTAATTCCCAGCGCACTGGGAGGCCGAGGCGGGAGAATTGCAAGTTGGAGCCCAGCCTGGGCAATTTAGCAAGACCTCAAAATAAAAATATTTTGAAAGGAGCTGGAGATGTAGCTCAGTATGGAAGCCCTGGGTTCAGTCTCCACTTCTGGGGGAGAAAAAGAGAACAAAACAAAACAATTCTATTGTAATGAGCACTTTAGGAAGAACTGGGAACTTCAGGAAGCCCTTTCCTTCAGCCATCAGTTTGGGCACAAGAGAATCACTGGGTCCCTTACCACAATACTAAATTTATTCTCCTTGAAAAGCTAATAATGAGAATCAGAGCTCTGTCCATCTGTCTTTATAAGTACCACACATAGAACTCACATCCATTGTTATGTCTGAGTCCCAACAAGCAACAGTCTCAGGGCACGACGTGATCTTAAAGTCCAACCAAGAGCTTCATTACCCAGTGGGTCCGTTCCCCGGGGACAAGCCGAGGAGGAAGGACCCTGTGTTTGACTAAGTCACAGTATTTAAAGGCCGAATCTACTACCTCCGCCACCACCTGTTACTAGGAAGTTTCTATGAAGAAGTGAGTTACAGAAGCCAATAGCAACAGCTAGGTCTCTTACTAAGGTGACAGTGTTCTAAAAACATTGTTTCTGTAGAACAGTGCGTTCTAAAAACAGTCTGCAACTGGGTGCATTGGTTGGGTGGACAGTTCCCAAGGACAGTTCTAGGTTCACAGGGAGTTTATAGGATACAAAAGGTGTTGTCTTTTTTTTTTTTTTTTTTACAAAATGGCTGTTTTTATGTAAAGTTGCGTCTCACATCATCACCCAGTTTCTTCTTGGTTTTTTATTTTTTGTTTTTTGAGGCAATGTCTCACTATGTAGTTCAGGCTGGCCTTGAATTTACTACATATCCCACCCAGCGTGACCTTGAACTCAGAGAGATCTGTCTGCCTCTTCCTCTCATTAACTTTCTGTTGTTTTATTCATTCCTTCTCACTTTTTTACCTCCTAGATACTAGGTCCTTGATGATGGAAAATGAGTTGGAAAAGTGAAAAATTGTTTCTGAATGAGAACAAGTTAGATGAGAAAATATAGGAAATTTTAATAAACCTTACCCCTAAAAGTGAAATATGTTTCTCTTTTATTGTAGGACAGAAATCCTGACCAAGAGAATGACTAACGGTGGCTTCGTGTATCGTGGAATCCGTGCTCTGCAAGCCAAAGTCAACCTCATTGAAAGGTACAGACCTTGAGAGCAGTGCTGGCTTCCTCAGGCCGAGAGTAGCTGCTCACACAGCAGCCACCACAATGAAGCCCCCAGGGTAGTATCTGTGTCCCAGCATCCTCTGCACCTGCCACCCACTCTGGTGTGCCTTCCTAAGTCCCGCCTGCCCCTGCGCAATGCAAGTGGAGATGGCGAGGAGTTAGTGCCTCCTGGTGTCCCCGCGGAGAGCAGAGTCCGCGCACGCGCAGTGTGACCCTGTACTTGGGGCAGTTCTTTGCACCTTCTAAGCTTCCTGTTTCCGTGCATTGGAAGTGGAAGTTGGTCATTCAGATAGAGCCCCGCTGCTCAGCAGCGCGAGTGGTTGGCGTCCCGACCTCGAGCCCTCCCAGAGTGTCCGCCCCAGGGGAGAAGGCAGCGTGGGCCTGACAGCCCGGCCCGCAGTGGCTGACAGACCGAGCTGCAGCCCAGGGCAGGACCATTTTGTTCGACCTATGTAGCTTCCCACCTATACCCCGCCTCCAGCTGGCCGTGTGCCTGCCTCACCCTCTGCCCCATCCGGCAGCCTGGCAGATCTGGGGAGGGCGTTGCCTGGCAACAGGTGCCAGGAGGTCTTGAGCTAGAGACCAGGTCTCCAGTTTCCTTTCTGCGTCGCAGGGCTGGTCCCCACCTGTCAGATGGAGTTGAGGGTGACTGCAATTCTTCAGCGTCTGTCGCCCAGTGAGTGCCGAGTCCAGCCGCGCTGTCACTGTGTATCTGTGTGACATACACAGGTGGCTCCACCCATCTCGCCTCACTCCGCAGTGACCTGAGCCCGATGTGGGCAGCCTGGGCCTGTGCGGTGGGGGTGCCGGGCCCTCCCACCTCTTGACATTTCGTGAGTCTGGGCAGAGATCAAGCAGGCTGCTTTTTGCTTGAAATTGTTCTTTTTTTTTCTTGTAGGTTGTATGAAATAAACGTAGAAGATGTTAATGAAATAGATTGGGAAGACCTTGCTTGTGCCATAGGGTAAAGCACTGTTTAATATTAAACCCATGAAATAGTAGAGAACACTTTTAATGTATAACCACCTAACACATCTTAAAGAGGGAATGAAATTCATGCTGCTGCTTATCAAGTGTGTATAAGTGATAGTTAAAATTCATCATGTTTGGGGCTGGGGATTTAGCTCTGTGGTTCCAGCATCTGCCTGGCAAACACATGGTCCTGAGTTTGATCCCCAGTAACCACATACCACAGTGGCAGGCATGATGGCTCATACCTGTCATCCCAGCACTTGGGAGGCAGAGGCAGGAGGATTGCTGAGTTCGAGGCTTGCCTGAGCTACACAGTGAGCTCAGGGCCAGGCTGAACTACAAAGCCAGAACTTGTCTCAAAAAAAAAAAAAAATTCATCATGCTTGTAAGAAAACTAGTGCTATATAATGCCAGGTAAAATGGAGTGTGGGGGTCTCCACAACATACCCACTGGCTTTCATGTGTCCCACGGCCCTCCCTGGGCAGTAAGGAACCCCTTTTTAAATATTTGCCATTTCAACTAGGTTTTTGTATACTTTGTTTCAGATTGCATGATTTTTTTTTTTTTTTTTGTATGAGACAGAGTCTCTTTGTGTAGTTCAGGCCGGCCCTGACCTCACTGTGCAGCCCAGGCAAGCCTGGAACTCAGCAATCCTCCTGCCTCTGCCTCCCGAGTGCTGGGATGACAGGCGTGAGCCACCACGCCCAGCACTGTGGTATGTGGTACTGATTGCTGGTGTGTGTGAGTCACCATGCCTGGTACTGTTGTATGGGTTACCAGGGATTGAACCAGGGACCTTGCGTTTGCTGGGTAGGTACTGGAACCACTGAACTAAATCTCCAGCTCCTCCTTTTATCGATATATGGATGTGCTGATTCTTGTCAAGATAGGAAAACTCAGTATACCTATAGACCTGCCCTAAGCAAGTGTACTCACTGCCAAGGAATAACAGACGATAAGTTGTCGTGGAAATGATAACCTTTTCACTGATACTTTTTTAAAATCTTTTCCTTTCTAAAGTGATGTACCCCCATCCTACGTTCAGATTAAATTTTATAAGCTGAAAGCTGCCTGTGTTCCATTTTGGCAGAAGAAGACTTTCCCAGGTGGGTGTTCTAAACAGTTGTACAGTAGAGAGCGCAGTATTCAGCACCACCTCGGTGTCGGCTGTCTGAGACACTTCGGCTGCCACTTCCTTCCTAGAACCAGAGCTTTGCTAATCATATAATGGGAGATCACAGCCCTACCTGGCAGGACTCTCCTAAGAGCTAAAAGGTCTTGCGCATGGCAGAGTGGTCAGCCAGTGTGGGGCACTCGCTGAGCACTCAGTGAGCAAGGTGCTGTGCATGTACAGCGCCAGGCACTTCCAGGGACTGTCAGGTGCCCGGCCCCCCTTGTGGCCACTGCAGGTGGTCTGCGCACGGAAGCCCTGACTCGGCCCCAGGGCTATGTGAAAAGCCGTCAGTAACGCGGGGTCCAGAGTCTCAGCCCAACCTGCCAAACCCTCTCTCCAGGCTGGATCATTCTCTGACCAGCTCACAGTGCCAAGCACAGCAGTGCCACCTGTACTCCCAGCACTGGGCAGCTGAGGCAGTGAGTTCAAGGCCAACCTGGACTACACTCCAGACCTTGTCTCGAAAACCAGACAAACAAAGCTCATCGCAGGCCTTCATGGTCTGCCCAGCACTGGTGTGCTGAGTGCGAGGAAATCCCACTATGCTTCAGCAGACGCAGCCACCCCGGCGCGCAGCACACTGTGTGACCCTGGGCACGTCCCCGAGTGTCCTTGTGCCTCACTTCCTTCATTAAAAAATGGGTTAAAAGATTAGTAGCTGTTTATAGGATGTGGCTTTGAAGATTGAATGAGATAATATATAATGGACACTCAAGTTATGACTGGCTGGACGTATGAACAATTTGGGTTATGACCGGAATTTTAGTTTTAACTTAACTCAAAGTCTTGAGTTGTCTCAGATGCCAGCCATTTGTGCTTCTGGGTGGTCTCAGATACAGATTTAACCTTTAAAAAGTCTGAAAGGAACATGACAATATGCTTTCCTATGTGGGGTTGATTGAGAAACCCTGGGTCAGTGTGTCTCTAAGGAAACAGATCTGCCTGTGCACAGGACAGACTTGAAGGTGCTGTAGAAGCTCCTGAGCCATTAGCTGACCAGCCTGAGTTATAACCAGCCCTCAGGAATGAACTGAATTTTTAAGTCAAGGGTCCATTGTATAAGCAGACCACGAGGGTCTCTCATGTAGTGTTATGGGGATCGTGTGTCCTTTGACATTGATAAGAGGCTTGAAATTTAATTTCAAAATTAAATTTCTGTTCCTCAGAGATCATCGATTACCTTTATGAAACCAGTCTACCAATGCTTAAAGAAAAGTTAAAGAAGAAGATGAAGAAAAATAGCACCGAAATCCCAAGCCCTGCAGCACCCAAGCAAGTTTTCCTGTTCAGAGACATCTTTTATTGTGAAGATGACAGTGAGGAAGAAGAGGTGGAAGAACAGAGTTAAGCAGAGGTTACTATTTCCAGTCCTTTTAGTTGGGCTGTATTGATACACACGTTAGTGTGTGAGCCAGCTTTCCACCACCTAACAAACACCTAAGATGGTCATGTCTGGTAAAGAGAAGGTTTATACTGGCCCACGATGGGTTGGCTCCTTTGCTCTGGGCCTGTCCCAAGGCAGTGCATGGCTGGATCAGGTGGCAGAGAAAAGCCACTCAGCTTAGGGCCAGAAAGGAGCGAGTGGGGCAGATCCCACGGTCCCCAAGTCCACGCCCTCATGACCCCTGACCTCCCCACAAGCCCCACTTTAAAGGACCCACCACTAAAGAATGTTGAACAGCCGGAGAAAGAGACAAAATGCTAACTTGTGTGGTGGCGCATTAAAAATTCATTAGCTTTCCTGTCACAGTGTGCACGTGAAGAGAAAGAGGAGCGTGGGAACTGCTGTGTGTTTCTGTGCGTTATGGCAAGAGTAGTCCCACTCTCGGGTCTGGACCACGCAAGCGTCCGAGCCCTCTGACGAGGCCGCAGGTGGACCAGGGGCTGCGAACACTTCCGGACCTGCAACCTCACAGAGTGAGCGCGTCGATCGCTCCGGAAGCTGCGCCGCGCTGCATCCTGCGTGCCCTGCGTGCCTTGCGTGCCCTGCGTGCCATCGCTCCAGAGGCTCTGACGCACTTCTCAGTGCGGAAACATCGCAGGGACAGGTGGATCCCTCCCCCTCGACTGGCCGCGCCCTCTCGTCCGGTGCAGTGCCCCTCTCCTTCCCGACTCGGGTCATGTTCAGGGACCGGCGTGCCCAGCAAGCTGTCCTCGGCTGTCACGGCCTCTGCCTGGGGCTCAGCTGAAAGTCGGGAAAGGCAGCCGCCCCTCCCTGCCTCAGAAACTGCTCCATGGTTTGGCGAAAGGGGCCACGAGGGGCCCAGGCACAACTCCTATCCGTTTCAAGGCTGACTTGAATGGCGGCCTCTGTCACCACGGCAGAGCCACGGGAGAGATCTCAGACACAGGGGAACTTAGCAGCGGGCTGGAGGCCGCAAAAATCTCGAGACGGAATGAAGATCGGATCCCCAGGGCTGGGGAGCGCAGCTGGAGCCCCGCGTGCTGCGCTGGTGCCCACGTGCCTCTGGGCGGCTCCCCAAGCCCAGCCTGTCTGCTGATGCCTGTGGCACCCTGTGCACCTGCACCCTGTACTGTGTCTGCACCGGCGCCTGTGTCTCCAGCGCCCGAAGGCTCCTGCCTTCCGGTCTCCGGGGCCGCGCACGCATCGGCTCCGCCAGAATCCCCCTGCAAGAGACTGTGGGAAATCAGGCTGTGGGTTTCCCGGCCCACGTGTGTTGGGGCCCCAGAGAAGTGTCCCAGACGGTGACGTCACCATGAGATGCTCCGTAGGGACTGTTACGTTACGAGCTTGTGTACCGAGCTAGGCGTGAGCCAGATCTGCCAGTCAGGAGGGGAGAACACAGGCAGGCTGGGGTCTCGTGCACCTCTGTCCCCGGGCCTGTCACATGCCACACAGACAGCAGATGGTCGAGAAATTCTGCTTAGTTTCTGCTGGAGAGCGCCATTTGCCTCGGAGATTGCCAATCTCGGGTGTAATGGAGCTGTAACCGTATTTCCCTTGGAGGATGAGGACTTGTTAAGCTGTGTCACCCTAGAGAATGTACATAAGGCATAACCAGTGATTTCTAGGAATTTATTATAAAGGAATAATAGACCTAATGTATAAAATGACAGAAAAATGTGTTATATAATGGCATATTTGTAGCTATAATGGGATATTACACCGTGATTAAAATGATGTATTTGATTGACGTGTGCAGGTCGGTCCTGACGAGCTGATTGAGAGACGCCCAGAGCGGCGGCCGCTGCGTGAGGCTCCAGCCCTCTCGCTCGTCCACCTGCTGCAAGTTCTGGGCTGGGCGGGGCCCCGGGGGGCGGGGCGTAATGGGAGCGAGTAGGTCGCCGGAAGTGTGATGTTGAAGGGCACAGCTCTGCCCAGCGCTTGTCCTGGCGTCTGCGAGCTGAGCGGCTGTCCTCTGCCGAGCCCGTGCACCGAGGTGCTGCCACCTTGGCGCACCCCGCCTGCAGCAGTGGGGCCGGCCATGCAGACTGGGACCTGACGCTGCCCACTGGGATGCCCCTCCTCCTTCAGGCTGCCTTTCTCGGGTATTTGGTCACAGCAGTGAAAAGCTCCTAACATGAAAAGATAATATTTTTACTGAAATACTTAAGAAGAATATATTTTCTCACTTTTGTAAAAGAATAAAGGAAATTTATTGCTAAAATATTAATAAATGTGTGAAGTAAACCAAGGTGTCAACAGTGGTTCTTTGTGTCCATTCATAAGCCAGAACTCTTCATGTTTGGAGAATGTTTTGTTTTGGGAGTGTTTTGGTTTGGTTTTTGAGACAAGGTCTTGCTGTGTAGCTGAGGCTGGCCTTGAACTTGTAGTGATCTTCCTGCCTCAGCCTCCCAAGTGCTGAGATTACCGTGTGTACCACTACTCCCGACATAAAGCTAGAACTCTTTTTTTTTTTTTTTGCTTTTGAGACAGGGTCTCGCTTTATAGTTCAGGCTGGCCCTGAGCTCACTATGGTGCCCAGGCAAGTCGCCGCGAACTCAGCAATCCTCCTGTCTCTGCCTCCTGAGTGCTGGGATGACAGGCGTGAGCCACCATGTCCGCATTGTGGTATTCGGTGTTGATTGTTGGTGGGCGTGTCTCCACGCCCAGCATTCTATGTGGTTACTGGGGATCGAACTCAGGACCTTGTGCTTGTGAGGCAGGCGCCGGAACCACTGAGCTAACCCTCCGGCCCAAGCTAGAACTCTTGATTGCAACTGTCAGATAAGGATCTCAACAGCCCAGAGGATCTGACCTCTCAAAACTAACTCTCAATTGAGAATGCACCTGTCTCCCTCAGATCTCTGAGCACACGGTCCCCTGCAGGGTGGCTCCATGGCGCCCAGCACCTCTGTAGGCAGCCAGGTTTCTACAGTTTGCTTCCTGCCCCACCCTGGCACCACTACCCCAGCCCTGGGCAGTGCCCCTCACACCTGCTGACTGTCCCTGGAGCCAGAGGACAGGACTGGAGACGGATTTAGCAGAGGAGGGAAATGTGCTTAAAGAAAATCAGGGTCCCTGTAGCAGAAAAGGAGGTGCATTCTGGGGAAGCGGCCCACACATGTGCACCTGTGACAGTGGCTATTTATTTGAGCTGCCAATTTGGCGCAACAAATTTATAAATTCCTCACTTCCCTCCCATGCTTCTATCTTGAAAGTAAGTACACATCTTCCGAGCACCCAAGAAGCCGAAGCAGGAAGTTACGAGAGGAGACCACCCTCTAGGGAACTGGGCAACTGGGGCTTAACTGGGTAACCGTGCTCTTCGTGGGATGCACCTGAGCAGCCACGACAACTTCTGTCATCTGTCACCACCGCTTGACAGCCTCAGAAAGTCCCAGCAGAGCCCTGGTCTCCCCCCACACCCTCTGCTCTGCTTTGTGTGAGTCCTGCTTGCCGTATTCCCAGGGAAGCTCTGACGACGGTGAGCCTCACAGGTGTGCAAAGAGGTGTGCAAAGAACAGGCTGACCTGGCGCCCCTGAGACTGACAGGAGTCCCTCGCTGGGCTGCAGGCGTTAAAAGCTGCCTTTTGCTCCTGTCTTCTGAGCCAGGGTCCTCACGGTTTCCCGCCAGAGCCCACCCTTAGCTACAGGGTTAATTCAGGACCAGCCTGAACTGCACAGTGAGATTTCTTCCCTAGGAAGGAGGAGGAGCAAAGATAGGGAGTCAGCAGGCAGGCCGGGATGTTTAGAGCAAAGCTGAGGGGCACCGCTGGTGTCAGGACGGGAGAGGCACCTGTCCTACAGCTATGAGGTCTTTTATAGGGCTGGGAGGATAAGAGGGGTGCAGGGGGTGAAGGGAGAAGCTGAGTGAAAAGGAGCTGCACCTACTGCTAGAGATAAGATGGAGGAATGCACGTGGGGACTGTCGGGAGTTGGCTGGAGAAGTGAGCGGAGTTATGGGGAAGCCGTGGTCACCGGGCCTGATTAACCCATGATCATACATGGATGGCAGGTGTGAACGCCTGGGGGCCGAAGAGGGGTCCAGTGGCCTCTGCTCAGCCCAGGACACAGCAGTGAGACTCTTCCACAGAGCCTGTCTCAAAAAGAAAACAGCGATCTTACCTTTCCCAATCACCCTTTGTAGGTGTGAGAATCTGGGAATCCGGAAGAAAACCAAGCAGAGAGGACTGTATATGTCAGAGGAAACCTGGCAGCCAAAGAGGATAGATATAACAGGGTGTGTAGAACTCGGGGCCCAGGGAGGGCATTTGAGCGAGCGCCCGGCCCCATGGTATGAAGAGAGGAAGCCTTGCTGCAGGGTTGGGTACTGCTGTTCGCCCTGGGAGGGTGATGGTGGACCCCAGGCCAGGCCAGGCCCTGGCCAAGAGACAAGCAGAAGAGGAGACCGCAGGTCACACCGCACTGGGGAGGAAGCGGAAGAAGAGTAGACCCTGGAAGTCAACAAGGGTAAAGACAGAAGTAACACCCATCTCACAGGAAACAAGACCGGGACAGAAAAAAATGTTGTTTTTCAACAGCCTTGAAGCTGGCTGTCGTGCCACACGCCTGTCATGGTGGTGCTCTCGGAGGCCGAGGCAGAGGGACTGATCGCGAGTTCACGTGCAGCCTGGGCAGTTCAGCGGCACAGAGAGCTCCTGTCCCTTCCCCCCAACACCCACAGGGCGACCCCTGCCTCTTAGACCCACAGCCCACTCCACGTTTTCTCAGGTTTAGATCCTACGCTGATCATACTCCAAAATTGCTATTCTTTTATTGTGTTTCATCTTCAGGTGCACAAGCTTTAGACGCACTTATCATATATCTGTGAATGAAATCAACTGTTAGAGTTTCTAAGTCGTTGCGCCCCAAGCCTCATGCTCTCACAGGCAGGGCTTTTGCAGGTGAATAGCTCATGGGGTGTACTAATCTAAACTCATTAGTAGATTCGTCCACTGATGAGTTTACACCTAAATACCGTTTCACAGCAACATTTCTTGGGACAGATAATGTTCTTTTCATTTCCTCAGCTTCTTGTTCTTTATAAGAGTACTGGAGATACAAGCCAGAGGCCTTCTATCACTGAACTGCATCCCCAGCCCTCCTTTTAAAATTTGACACAGGGTCTCAGTTGCCCAGATGGGACTTGAACTTGTGACTCTCTGGCCTCAGCTGAAGTGCTAACATTACAGGATGTACCAGGCTCCATCCAGTTCTTTTCTTTCTTTCTTTCTTTTTGAGACAGGGTCTCGCTTTGTAGTCCAGGCTGGCCCTGAGCTCACTATGTAGCCAGGCAAGCCTGGAGCTCAGCAATCCTCCTGCCTCTGCCTCCCGAGTGCTGGGACCGCTGTCTTCCACCGGGAACCCCTGTCCACCAAGCTGGTCTGCCTTGGAGCCATCGGAATGGACCAAACGTGAGCCGAAATAAGCTCACGTTGTGAGTAGGTGTCAGGGGGTGTCTCAGCGGTGAGGAAAGTGACACAGTCGTACCTGGACGCAGTGTGAGGCCCGAGCCCTGGGTCCAGCCTCTAACCTGTCAGCGGTCCCGAGGCTCAGGCTGGGCCCCCCCACCCCGTCCGCTCACGACGCCCAGTGTATGGAGGGCCAGACCGTCCCCTAAACACCAGCTCACAGGCTCATCCTCTTGCTGCCACCTCCACGAGTGGCTTCCACCTCAAGCCTCACACACGACGGTTTCCCAGCTGCCCACACACAACCGCAGACTCCGCCACGCTGCCCTCCGGCCAGTGGCACCAGGCCCTTAGCAACCTAGAAGTCAGTCACTCTGCTCTCACCCTCTCCCCGTCCACAGTCGGCCCGGTCAGTCCCACCTGCCATGGCACCCCGAGGCTTAGCGCCTCCACTGCCTAGACTCCCTGGGGTCCTCGGTTCCAAGAGTGGCCCTTCCCGGCCCACACTCCCCACATCTGCAAGACCAATCACCCCTCTGTCCTGCTGAGGACCTTGAAATGGTTTCCCATCGCCTAGGCCGATGTTTGCACAGGGCGAGTGCTTTCACTGCCTGTCGATGCTTGTCATCCCCGCCCTGGTCTCACTGCGCCGAGGTCCTGATGCTTGAATGAATGAGCCAGTGGATGAAGGAAGAGCAGGAAGCACCCACAAGCCTTTGCGGGTGCTGTTTCTGTATTGCCCAGATCACAAGTCCCCAAAGATCACCAAGACCAGCCGGATGTAAAATACACAGGGTCTTTTATTCAGCCAGCTCCGGAGCAAGGACCAGCAACTCTTCTCACACAGGAGGAAGAAGTCGGCGGCCCCGACCCGTTGGGAGACGGGTTTATAAAGGGAAAAACCGCAAGCGGGGCGTTTCCAGGCCTTGGCATTACAGAAGTGGGTAGAGGGGCTAGGGCCGTGATTTTCTCAAGCTACTTGGGAAGTGGGTTTTTAGGGTTTCACCACAGGATACATCCTGTACATGCTTGGCACAATCTGCTCTTTAATTCTCAGAACCCTCCCGTCTGCTGACTTTTCTGAGAATCGGAGAGCAAGGGAGCTCACTCTGAGGCCACATACATAATATGGATGCTTTACACAAGATGGAGTCAGCTTGGTCTTTACATTTCTTGGCCAGAATGCTGCACACATGTTTGCAAGGCTGACTTTCTTATTGGGGTTCCCTTTAAAAGGTCATTTCCTCACCCAGTGACATTTTCTGACCTCCCGCACTATGGAGTCGAGCCCTGTGACTCCTCCCATTACCCTCTGCTTGCTCTCGTGGCTCTAGCCTTTCTCTCTCTCCATTTTTACTTGCCCGAGAAAACATCAGGCAGGGACTGACTTGCTGCTGCGTGCCAGCACCCTGAATGGTGTCTGGAAAGGAGGGAGGGACGGAACCTTTATGGTCTGGGTGTCAGGGACTTTGCTCCAATGCCAGGCAGCCTAATACACTCCCTTTTTATTTTTGGAGAAGTTTGAGTGTTAGGAAAAAAAGAGGAAAAGAAACAAAGAGCCAAGCTCAACAGGACAGGTCTATTTCAGCGCAAAGCTGAGAAGGGTTGTCCCGACAGGGGGGCCGGACGGGCTCTTCCCGTGCCGGCTGTGAGGTCTTTACAGGGTGGCGAGGGGAGAGTTCGGTGAGGGAGGGGTGTGGCTGCTGCCCGGGACAAGGCCTGAGACGGTGTAGGGTAGCGGATGCCCACGGCCAGGCTTGGAAGTGCCTGGAGCGGTGCTTGCTGTCTATTGTGGGCTCAACAGTGACACCAGCTACTGCGTGCCGCTGTGCTGGGCACCATGTAGAGTCTTCTCCGGCCAGCTCAGGGTGGTGGCGGCCGGATTCACTCCTTCAGGCTCTGTTTGGAAAGAAGCAATAATGCACAGGATGGGAGTTTGTCTGGCTGGCCCTGTGTTTTCTTCTACAAGATGTTCTGTCTCAGAAACGCCACCCCACGGGTGTACGGGGTCCCGCCCAATGCATCCAAGTGTTCCATAACTGTGCTTATGAATCTGCTCAAGGTACCAAAAGTATTATGTTCAAACAGTATTGGCACCTGATGGTTCTAACTAAGTCACCCTGCTTGTGTCTGCCCTAAAATGTTCCTCTCCCTGCCTGTATATAAACAGACTTTCCCGGCAGCTTGGTGCTCAGCATCTGGAGTGAGCAAGCTCTTCTGTGCCAGCCGGCCCATAAAACTTCTTTCTCCATCTTTGTCTGACTTTTGGATCTTGAGTCTTTGACCGCTGTAGCTGTAACTCAGAGCCTAGCACTCCGCTGTGACACTGAGCACTCCCCACATTTCCAGGACAGTCAGGCATGGAAAACGGCAGCATACCTCCTCCCCAACGACCTCCTGCTGACAAGGGCCTCTGTGGTCCAGCTTTTGTCTGAACTGAAGAAGGAAGACGGTCCTGGCACGGTCTTTAGCAACTAACTGCCTGTGAAATGGCCGCAGTCCTGTTGGTCAGAAACCTTTAAAACTGAAACACAGAAGAAAAAAAGAAAGCTAAAACTCTTAAGACTTTTGTTTTTTTTTTGCTTTTTGGAGACAGGGTCTCGCTTTGTAGTTCAGGCTGGCCCTGAACTCACTATGGTGCCCAGGCAAGCCGCCGCGAACTCAGCAATCCTCCTGTCTCTGCCTCCCGAGTGCTGGGATTACAGGCGTGAGCCACCACGCCCAGCATTATATGTGGTTACCCGGGATTGAACTCAGGTCCTTGCGTTTGCAAGGCAGGCGCCGGAACCACTGAGCTAACCCTCCGGCCCCAACTCTTAAGACTTTTAAAAGAAAATATAAAGACAAAGCGCCAAATTTTGAAAAAGCAACTGAAATCATCTGGATTTCACCAAGGTTTTAAGATTTGTGTTTTAAAAAGGCTGCTAAGATCCTAAAATATACAAGCCATCCATCCGGAGAAATGTTTGCAACAAAGGCCTTCTCTCCAGGTAGCTGCAGGATGTTTACAGCTTAATACCACGACCAAGATCCGAGTTCAAAGGGCCAGAGGACTGTAGAGATGAGATTATTAACTGCCAGACAGACCATGACAACAGGACCTGATCAGCAGTGACAGAAAAGCACCTGTTAGTAAGGCATGACATGGAGCTGGAAGCTGGGCGGCTGAGCCAGAGGGAAAGCCGGGAGTAGAGGGGCTCTCAGGAAGCTTTCTGTGCAAGCGTGGAGTCAGTGGGTCATGACCCTGGGCTGACACAGAAAGGTCTCCATAAGCTACATTTGCACTGTGGGTCATCCCCCTGCGGGACGACAGATCCCTCCTCATTCCATCAAGACCAAGTAGGAGGAAAACTCCCTCCTGGAGTTAGTAAACTTTGGGCTGCTTCCTGGCTGCCTGGTGATGCCCTGGGAGGCGGCCCCCTCCCACTGGGGATGCCCAAAGGACAGGGCTGGGCTAGTGGGCGGCCCTGCTAGTGGGAACCCAGGCTGGGCCCCTCTGCTCCTCTTCACTCACCAAGCGGCAGCTCCGAAAGGTAAATTATTCTTCAGTGTACCTTAGGTTACAAGAAAATGTTACAAACAATCCGTAAAAAGAAACAACCTGGCCTTCTAGCAGCACAGACTGCCTCTGCTGTGAATCTCTTCCTTAGCTCTGTGCAACTGGAAACTTTGTGTTCACAGCGCACTCTGACTTGCCCTGTTTAAGGCCTTTGTTTTTCCACCGCCGGACCTGTTTACCGTGAGGGGGAGTAGATCTCTGGGGAGACTACAGTTCTCTCCTTCGCTTGCAACTTTGTTTTCAGATCTCAACTCTAGCTTCCTGTCTTTGGAGGCCTTCCCTGCACAGGACTCCCAGGAAGGCTTATCCCTACTAGGGAGTAAGATTTCTGGGGGACTGGTCAAGCCAGTGTGGCCAAGTTCTTCAAGCAAAAACGGTGTAGAGTTAGAAAGAGTGGGGCTGAGGGTGTCCTCCCTTCCACCCACTCAGGTCTGAAGGGCACCCCAACTCTCTCCGTTGTCCTGAGGTAGCAAATAAAATAACAAAAAACACATCTGTGAGGCTCAGAGGTGAGAGTCTTGCGTGTGGGAGCTAGTGTAACTTCCACGACCTTCACCCTCTCACCTGGCAAAGGGCTCATAAATATGCACTACATGCCGTGCATGGGATTAAGACCAGAGTGCATTCTGGGACAAGCGTGCTGCGTGGAGCCCCCTAGGCAGACGCGCACCCTGGCAGTGCTTCCCGGCAGTCTGTCAGCCTGGAGATGAGGGGGAGACGCCTGCACTGAGGGATGGCCTCCAAAGCCTGATTCAGCAGTGCAGCCTCTACCTCTGGCTGCATCCGGTCCTGGGTCCTGGGGTCCTGGGTCCTGGGTCCTGGGCCCCGGGTCCTGGGTGCAGTTTCCTGTCCCTGATATCAGTGTTGTATCTGTGCCTCGTCCCACGTGGCCACAGGCTCACCCTGAGGACAGATTCCCGTGACCTTCTCCGATCCAGCCGCTCGCCCGCTGCTCACCACAGGCAGCGCCTGGACCGCACCTGCCCTGCCAAGGTCACATTTCCCAGCAGGTAGTGACACACTGGCAGACTCACCAGCTAGTACCCAGTACCGGAAGAAGCCAGTCAGAAGGAAGGCACACCCACTCCCCTGCCGCTAACTCAGGGTGACCCCTTCTCTTGTCCGCAACGGGGGCATGCACAGCACAGGTGCGGGGAGGAGTGGCTGAGCTTGTTGGCCTTTGGAGGCCACGAGATTGTGAAGCAAGAGGGTTTGGGCCCTGCAGGGAGCAAGATGGTCTCCCCGCTGTTCAGATCTGCCCGGTGGCTGGGACTCCCCCAGGCCTGCGTGGAGCGGGGGAGGGACAGGCCGGCAGCCGGCACTGGGGCTTCGATAGGGGCCACCTGAGGCCATGCTGAGAGTGCGGTGCTTGATACCAGCTGTACCCCTGCTTCCCCCAACCTCGTCCCGGGCCGGCCGGGCTGCCCTGGCCACTGTCCTGTGCGGAATGGCCCTGAGCTGCACGTGCCTGTCCTGGGTTCTCCCTTGTTGGGACGTTCTAAACCCCTCTCCCCCCCGGCTTCCATCAATTGGAGTATTGAAATTATTTGTTTGGTTTTAGTGTTGAGAGGCTCAAGGAAAAAGTTAACAAGTACAGTGGTTCCTCCGTTCGTGAACTTCATTCTTTCCTTGGACAGAATGCAGCTTGCAAACCGAGGTTGACCCGAAGCGTAAGAAGACTTGCGCTCACAGGGCCACCGCTGCACAGTGCTTCCTCATGAAGAACGAGAAGAAAAACTCACAGTCCTTTTAAATGAGTCGGTTTTCACATCAAACAGACAGCAAAAGCAGCAGCCCCGCCAGATGGGACTGTGCCCTCAGCTCTGGCCCTAACGCTCGGCAGCAGGCATCTCCTCCTGGTTCACTTCTCTGATGCGACCTTTTCCCCACTCCGTCCTACTCAGTTTTGCTTCTATCATGATAGTGTGACTTCGGGTATGTGCACCTTGTGTTTCCCGGCTGAATTTCCGGTGTTGCCCCAGGTTGGGAACCAGACTCATTCGGTTTGTGGCTTGATCTAGTGCCACGATGGCGAAGCTACGGCACATGTCTCACAGCGGACGCCCAGAGCCCGCTGTCGGCGCCTGGCCAAGTCGCCCCCGCCAAGCTGGACAAGTTATCAGCATGCCTGGGACAGCCAAGGTCACGGTCACTGTGGGACAGCGCTGGACACAGCGTGCACCTTTCAGTGCAAAGCTGCTCGTATCTTCGAAAGCTGTTACTGTGTCTTCGTTTTAAGACAAAAGATGTTAATATGAGTTGTTTTTTCTAAACCACAACCTCAGGATTCGGGTTTGATGGCAGTGTGGGTGCTTCGCAACAGGTAAGTGGGCTTTGGGTTGCAGTTTGGGCACTTGTCTCTAAACGGTGGGCCACTGGTCCAGCGGGGCGAGGTTGTTTTTTGAAATCGGAGATCGGAAACCTTCAGGCTAGGACGGCCGGAGACGGGATGAGGTTTTTCTAGGGACTGTCTCATTCCCTTCCTAAGACTGCCGATTAGTGGGGTATCGAAAGGTGCTAGGGCCATGTCTGTGAGGAACTGTCAGGGTTCTGGGGTTCTGGGGGGCCAAGGTGATTGCTACTCTTCCATGAACAGAATATTAGGTGTTTTTCAAATTGACAAAGAGGTACCTGGACAATAAGGTGACCCAGCTGTAGACCCTGTCTGCACTCTTCATCAGCACAGGAAAAGATTCTGCGGTTTTCAAAGGAAAAGTGAGGCCTATTCACGGAAGGCTGGAAATATCGGAAGATGCCCCTCAGGCTGCCACTGGCAGTCTGGGCCTCACCAGAGATAGGCCTGTAGGGACCCCACAGCTCCTTCTGAGACACCCATGTCCTCTTTAAATACCTTCTCACAGGCCTTTTTGGATACGGGTGTCCAGGAGTACAGAGGAAACCTAGTAGGTTCTGTGAGTCAAGGCTCTGATGAGAATCTAGCTGCTTTTCAGCCCCAGGTTGAAAAGGTGCTCCCTAAATACTCTAATCTAGATTCTGAGTCTAGAGAAGGTCAGATTATCCTAAAGCAGTATTGTACTAGGTATTAGGAAAAAGCTCTAGAAACCCCACTGGGCCCACAAACTGAAACGTCGATTGATTGATGTACGTGGTTTTTAGTAACCATGATAAGGTAGAAGACAAACTAGTTGAACACAGAAAAGGAGCAGGCTGAAGCCATGCTCGCCCTATTCGATAAGGTTCAAGACAGAGCCTACAGCACCAAGGGAGAGGCAGCCTGCCCGTCAGGTTCAGAGAGCCACGGAAGCGAGTGACCAGGCCCTGCGGAAAGGAGCGGCCCCAGACACTGCCTGGCCCTTGTTGGGCCCCTCAGCATCGGAAGGGGAACTGCCTCATTCCCAGAGGAGGCTGAGGCCAGCCCTCACCGTGGTGGCCAGGAGGGGGGACAGGGAGTGACAGCCCATGGCGCCTGAGACGCTCCTAGTGAGAATGTTCTGCTCAGTTCTCAGGAGCCTCGGGGATTCTAGAAGTAGCAGGCTACCAGTTGTATCTCTCTGTGATACTGGGACGGCTTATTTAGTCCTAGTTTCTTACTGGGGTGAGTTTCCTCCCTTTCTAAAGTTGGGGTGGGCTTTGAAAGAGTTGCCTGGAGAGCTTTTTCTTAACCCCCCTACTGTGAGGTACCACTTGGAAGATTTCCTCTTCCAAACTGCCTGATGGTGATACCAAGTGTCCCGTGCCAGTAATTGGTGACATATTATAAGGAACGGGGAAGGGGAAATTGCCAAAACCTCTGCTGTGTGTCCTGGCCTTCGGCGAGCCACTGTGGCACAAGGCGAAAGAAGAAAGAATAGAGCTGTGTCTTGGGGCACAATCTGTGCTGCTGCAGGCAGCAAAGACAGAGGCCCCCAGGCACATCCAGTGCTTATTGAACACAGCCGTGGGAAGGAATAGGGAGCTGGCTGTGCTTCAAAGGCATCTGGTGAAATACTGCGAGCGGGGCTGTTGGGAGTGGGCACTATCTCGCTTGGGTAGAACAAACTGGCCCTGGGACCCGTGCAGTCAGCCAGCAGCTCATCAGGCCAGAGAGAGGCCAGAATTCAGGGGAGAGGGTTTGACTGGGGTCACGCTGACCTCAGCTGCAGGTAACTCAGCAGAGCCCTGCCGCCTCACAGACCAGGCTCGGGCCTCGGTGGCAGCCACGGGGAGGGCTGTGCTTGCCCACCTGCCACTGACATGCCCAGTGAGTCACGTGGGGCTTCGGTCTGACTCCTGATAGAAGACAATGTAGTCGAATTATGGTAAGCAAGAAGCATGTGCCCCAATAGCTAGGGGGTACTAGGCAGGGACGTCTGCTACAAGATGTACTCTCCCTGCTTGGGGCCACTCTAATCTTCATACCTCTGGCCACCTGTACCCTAATTTCCAGGGACCCAGCCAGCCTGACCCCACAGAGCCGATGTCTGTGCTGGGAGCTGCCCCTCCAGCATGGTGTGGTGGCATGGGGAGGGATCCGGGCCACTCGAGGCATCATTCAGCTGAAGGACCCTACGCTGTGTCCCCACAGAAGATTCTTTCCTTAAGAAAGGAGCCAGACTGGGCTTAAAGCCCATGACTGATCAGTTTTGGGTGCAGGGCTGCTGGTGCCATGCCAGTCCCTGTGTGAGGCACCCATGTAGCACAGCGGAACCACGGGAGAGTGCCGCCCACCGGAGGTCTCAGGGCCATCAGTAGGGCAGCGGAGCTTAATAACCTGGCAGTACCAGACCCCATGGGGAAACCTGGAACAGGCCTTAGGTTCTTGGGGGCTCAGAATCCGGCTTCTGTGGGCCAGGCCACGGAATGTTTATTTCCACCAGGAAACGCAACTCTTCATAATGAGGAAGGCATTTCCAACTCAGGGCGGATGATGGGTTGTTAAGACCTTACACAAAACCCTGGGATGGATTTTTAAACGGGGACTCTGTACATGTATTAAAATATTATAGTTAATCACAAAATATTAAAATCATGAGGCTGGGGATATACCTCAGTAGTGCCACAGATCCCTTGAAAGTGCAAGGTCCTTGGGCCGGAGATTAAACTCAGTGGTTCCGGCACCTGCCTCACAAGTGCAAGGTCCTGAGTTTGATCCCTGGTATCCACGTAAAACGCTGGGTGTGGTGACTCATGTCCACCAGCAATCAATACCACATACCACAGTGCCAGGCGTGGTGGCTCACACCTGTCATCCCAGCACTCGGGAGGCAGTGGCAGGAGGATTGCTGAGTTCCAGGCTTGCCTGGGCTACATAGAGAGCTCAGGGCCAGCCTGAACTACAAAGTGAGACCCTGTCAAAAAAAAAAAAAAGAAAGTGCAAGGTCCTGAGTTTGATCCCTGACCCCTCAAATCACAATATGACAGGCAATAAGTTACTGAAAAAAAAAAAACTGGGTAAAATTGAATACATTCAAATTAAGAAAACAATGACCAGTGAGTTACCCTTGCTTCCCCGTCCATATACAAAGTTAAGAACTTTAGTAAAAACAGTCTGCCCTCATAATGAAAGAGCCTCTCTGGTGTCCTTGCTTGCTGAGTAATGTAAAAACACATTCCCCCCATCACGCAGGATAATGCTCACAAAACCACAGTGCTGCATCACTGGTTTATTTCAAGACTGGAGCTGATCTAAAACCACTTCAGACACTTCCCAAAACAGACAGAGGTGCAGTCACCTGTCGAGGTGAACAGCAGCCCTTGAGGGCCTTCCGCCAATTCCCGCTGCCCTTCTGGGGCACTCTGCATGGGACACGCAGCTTCATCCTGACGTTTGCTAACACTTAGTCTCACGTGGAGCACAGCTGCTGCTGCTTCACTGTTGGGTATTTGCCTATTCCAGAGACCACTATTGATAAAGTGCACTGTGTCAGGGCCCCCGTTAGGTGGACCCGAGAGCTGGAGTTTCACTGGTGGCACAGAGTTGCACTGCAAGCTGGTAGAGGCCAAGGTAAATAGGAGCCCTCTTGAAATCAGGAGACCTTTCCTCGCCTCTGAACATCAGTGTGGTGGCCTGGATCTGGGTTTGTTTTTTTTTTTTGAGACAGGGTCTCGCTTTGTAGTTCAGGCTGGCCCTGAGCTCACTATGTAGCCCAGGCAAGCCTGGAACTCAGCAATCCTCCTGCCTCTGCCTCCCGAGTGCTGGGATTACAGGCGTGAGTCACCACGCCCAGCATTGTATGTGGTTACTGGGGATCGAACTCAGGACCTTGCACTTGCGAGGCAGGCTCCGGAACCACTGGGTTAAATCTCTGGCCCTGGACCTGGGTTTTTTAATAACAGCCACAAATCTTCCTTTTCTTATACAATCTCTCGATAATTAAATGTTGGCAGGCAGTCTAAATTTATGTGTAAAAACACAGTAGCCCCATGAGTCAGTCTGGCCTGTGGACCACAGGCCAACATTGGAAAGATTGTTAATTTTTGTAGCATATACACTGTGTTAATGATCCATGTAAGCCAGAAAAAAAAAATGCTTGGTCATTCTCTGTTTCTCGAAGATGAGGAGGAAGTAATGCTACACCTTGGAGGACAGAGAAATGAGGTGGAGAAAAAATAAAAATAAGATAGATCAGCAAGGTGACGGGGTCCAAGTCCCATGGAGCCCTGTACTTCATACTACAGATGTGGCTTTCATGTGTGTCAGATTAAACATTGATGTGATATTATTATTTTTCAAAAAGTCCCCCTCAAGGGGTCAATAATAACAACACCATCACCACCCACAAAAATACTGTGGGAGGGCTGTCCCTGCAGCTGGGAGACAGCGGTGGTCAGATCCTAGGTGTATGTTGACCAGCATAGGACTTGGTCCACATTAAAAATAAAAATGCAAAAAGAAAAACAGGCATGCCTGTGACACATTTTTAAGTGTTTATAGTATTAAATACATACAAGCATAGGAAAAATCTAGAATATTCCTTTCACTATTCTCTGGAATTTATATTTGGCAATGTTTTGGGTAAAAGTTATGGAAAATGCAAGTTTTTACTTCCAGATGGCCAAATCTCTACCAGTGAATCATGTTAGACATCTTTAGACCTTCTTGCTAAAACATACAGGAGAAAAAAAAAGTACCTGGGCCTGGCTTTGGCTTCTAGGCCATCTGTAGGCCAAAGCAAGAGACCTGTGGCTACTTCCCCACCGTGTAGGCTTCTTCGTGTGGAGACACCTTCGGATTTTGCTTCCGGTTGACAGTCAAGGGCACCTGTAAGTACAAGCAGAAGTGCTTTTAGTCCACTCTGCCTGTAGCTGCAAACCCGAGATGGGCTGCTCCGGCCTCAGGGCAACCCTGGGTCATACGAAGCTTCCACCCAGCCCCCCACTCTGGCCCTGCAGGCGCCCCACGTCTAGCAGAAACGTGGTTAAGTGTGTAGGGCCACCCTGGGTCCTCTCTTAATCCAGTAGGTCGGTCTGAAGCCTCTCCACTCCACACAGAGGTGACCACCTTGCAGAGGGGTCTGGCTGGCTTCGGGGTACTGGTGGTACCCAGTGTGATGCGTGCTGCTAACCAGAGCCCGTGGCAGCTTCCCCTCGCCCCGGAGACCACAGGGGCACATGGTCCTGAGTGACCCTTTTGTAGGAGCACAGCATCTGGTGTTGTAGCTGGAACCAGACAGAAGTGAGGGGGAAGGATAGCCCAGGGAAGGTGGAGGGAGAGAGTGAGACTGAATATGAATATTTTCATATACACTTAAAATGATTTTGGATTCCAGGCCCAGTTGGCCATGTCTCCCTGTTCAGAACTCAGGGAGATGTTGATTCTTGCACTACACTGATTAGCTTGGCATTTATATTCTTTCACAACTACTCTAATAAAGTCAGTAAGAAATGCAGTATGCAGCTAAATCTGTGTCATGCCATTGGCACAGATACACCCCAAAATGTAACACATGGTTACATCATAGATGAAGAAATCCAGGAGTTTGCCCATCCTTGAAGGTGCCTGACCACACTGTGTCCTGGGCTGAGCAGAGGCCACTGGACCCCTCTTCGGCCCCCAGGCGTTCACACCTGCCAACCATGTATGACCATGGGTTAATCAGGCCCGGTGACCACGGCTTCCCCATAACTCCGCTCACTTCTCCAGCCCAGCTCCCGACAGTCCCCACGTGCATTCCTCCATCTTATCTCTAGCAGTAGGTGCAGCTCCTTTTCACTCAGCTTCTCCCTTTACCCCCTGCACCCCTCTTATCCTCCCAGCCCTATAAAAGACCTCATAGCTGTAGGACAGGTGCCACTCTGGTCCTGACACCGGCGGTGCCCCTCAGCTTTGCTCTAAATAATCTGTCCTGCCTGTTGAATTCTTATCTTTGTTCTTTTTTTTTTTTCCCTAGCAATCTTGTAAAGCTTTCTCCTCTCCTTTTAGTTTTTCTAACTTTCAATAGTTTTTCAGTTCGTTGTATTTTTTTTTAGTTGTTTTTAGTTTTTGACACAGGGTCTCACTTTGTAGTTCAGGTTGACCCTGAGCTCACTATGCAGCTCAGACTAACCTTGAATTTGTGGCAAACCTCCTGCCTCTGTCTCCTAAGTGCTGAGATTACAGGCATGAGCCACCACACTTCTTCTTCTTCTTTTTTTTTTTAAGAGCATTACAAGTCTTTTTTAAAAAATTGAATTCTTGGGCCAGAGATTTAGCTCAGTGGTTCCGGCACCTGCCTCGCAAGTGCAAGGTCCTGAATTCGATCCCGGTAACCACATAGAATGCTGGGCGTGGTGACTCACGCCCACCAGCCATCAATACCACATACCACAGTGCCAGGCGTGGTGGCTCATACCTGTAATCCCAGCACTCGGGAGGCAGAGACAGGAGGATTGCTGAGTTCAAGGCTTGCATGGGCTACATAGCTCAGGGCCAGCCTGAACTACAAAGCGACACCCTGTCTCAAAAAAAAAAAAAAATTGAATTCTTTATTGGTACATTTAAAAAAATTTTAAATTGAATTCTTTATTGGTACATACAGGTCACAATCATGCACAACATTGGGGAATTTGTACCAGTATATGACACAAGTTAATTCTCATTTTTACCCACATCCCTACCCACCCACACTACAAATCTTCTTTTAAAGCACATGCCTGTGATCCCAGCATCAGGGAAACTGAGGCAGAAGGATTGCCTCCAGTGGGAGGCAGCTGAGATATGGTCAGTTCAAGGTCAAACCTGAACTACATAGCGAGACCCTGGCTCAAAAAACAAACAAACAAAGGCTACATACACAACTTACAATACTGCAGGGTGAAAGGGCTTTGAAAGCCTAACCTCTGAACGCTGAATTAGCTTATCGGGGAAATAACGAACAAGAGTGGATGGAAGAAAAATAAGGGTCCAGGTGCTGAATTAAATCCCAACGGTCTTCTGCACAAGCCACACCCCTTTCTAGAATGTTCGATCGCGGTCTTGTCTCCTGCCATTCTTCCTGTCCGGCTCATTCTTGGGTTAGCGTTCTCTGGGTAAGGTCATCCCTGCCCAGCCTCTTTTCCATTCTCTCGTCGGAGTCACTGACCGTGAGGATTTGGTTCACTTCTCCTGTATTGGAGTAGAAGCTAGAGCTGAGGCCTCATTGTTACATTTGTGAGTAGGTATTAAAAAGTAGCAAGATTTGCCGGTGGATTATTTTATTGTGAATTTTTTTGCTATTTACTTTCCATTAATACTGGGAATTGAGTTCAGGGCCTTCACATTGAATTATCTCGCTTGGTTTTTTAATTTGGTACATTAATTTCCCCTTTTTTTCTGATACTGGGATCGAACTCAGTACCTTGCACTTGCAAGGGATGCCCGATGTCACTGAGTTAAAGCCCCATTTCAGACTAAACTGATTGATTTGATTTGAGACAGAAGGGGCTCATTAAGTTGCCCTGGCTGCGCTGATCTTGGCGAAGGCCCTGCCTCAGCCTGTGTGCGGAGAACACAGGCCTGGCCCTCCGTGCCCACTCGTTTACTCTGTGACCTGGTCCTGCTTGCATTTATTTGTTTGGTACTCGGGATCTAGTGTTTGTGTGGCAGGCGCAGCACCAATTAAGCTAAATCCCCGGCCACTGCTTGGACTTTTAACTTAATATTCTTTTCTGCTATACAAAGTGTGTGTACGTCTGCCGCTGTGTGTTTACAGGTCGACATGTTTTAGGTTTGGCGCAAACCCGCCCGGAACACCTGGACGTGGAAAGGGGAAGAACAGCAACAGCAGGAGGTGGGTGCGTCGTGAGCAGGACTTCGGAGTTTATGTCAGCTTTCAAACTTATTTTTTGGGTCAAAATTAGCTTGGGAGCCACCCGCAGCCGTCTGGGACTCCGCTCTGCCCGTAAGGGTCGCCTCGTCCGGCTGCGCGGCTTGCCGGGTCTCCGGGTCGCCATGAGTCCGGCGCTGCCCCGGGGCCCACCGCGCGTTCGCCGAGAGCCCTATCTTCGGGGTTTCCGCCCCGGCTCCTGCGTCTAACCGCCCGGGGGCGGACGCCGCGGTCCCGTAGCACACTTTCCTTGGTCCGCTCACATAGGCGTCTTTGATTGGTCGGCCCTACGTCCTGGAAGTTACGTCACGCGGCGGGGGCCCTGCCCGCAGGGGCCGTCCTTCCCTCCCACGCCCCGCCCCGCCCCTCGGCGCATCAAAACAAGACCTTCGCGGGGGGGCGGGGCCTGAGGACGGCGGACGCCCGCGCGGGGCGGGGCATGCACTCGCGGCGACTGCCGATTGGCCGCCGTGGGGCCGTCTCCACTTCCGGCGCGGTGACTCCAGGGCCAGGGCATCTAAGTGCGCTAGCGGTGGACACGGCTTAGCAGGGTGAGCACCTCGGTGTGCTGGAGGCCGCTGGCCGGGGAGACGGGGGCACGCGGGTGAAAGGTGCGCGCAGGCTCACCTGGGCAGTCGTTGCCGCACGCGAGCCGTGGCGGGGAGGGCGGGCGCCTCGCCCTCGGTGCTCCTGCTCACAGGCCAGACCTAGACCGGCTCGCCCTCGGGCGGCGGTGTCTCGGGTGAGCGCTTTCTGGTAGCGCCGCGCCGTTTCCCGGGGTCGGGGGTCCTCGGCTGTTGGTGTCGCGCCCTCGGGGCCCGCTTGTCTGGGCCAGCGCCCGCTCACCTTAACCGGACGGAGCGCCGCCTGCTGCTCTCGGGCTTTGCGGGTCCCGGGTGGGCGAGAGCTGCGGCGCCGAGGCGGTCGTGTGGATCCAGGGTGAAGGAACTTGCACGGTGGGATTTGGGGCGCCGGCGACCGAGTGGCTGGCCCCGCAGGAGGCTGTCGACGTATGCAGCTGCTTCTTGAGCATGGTGGCACTGGCTGTCTCTCTCTCGGTAGGGTTGACGCGGGGCTCGGGGGAGCCACTTTTCAGCTGTTTCTTTTACATCTCAGAAATGTTCTCCTGGAGCCCGAGGTGCGGATATGTGTGAATGTCCGTCATTAACATGCACTGGAATGTGAACTAAGAGGATCACTTTCTTTAGGTGTTTTGCTGAGGTAATTATTTTAAACAAACTTTTAAGGATTTTTTTCCCCCGTAGTTGTTTAATATGTATCAAGCACAGGCGCTAAAAAGCTATGTAGGACAGACAGGTCTTTGCCCTGAGTTTGGTGAGCACTGGGCAGGTGAAAGTGGGAGCTGAGACTCTCCTGGTAAGTACAGGGTAGAAGCATACAGAAGATCCTGGGGGCTGGAGCAGGTAGGAGGTCAGCGGACAGCTGGAGGAGTGGGGTGGATGCCACAGGCCTCCCCGAGGTGACGGCGGTCAGGGAACAGGGTCCTCTGGTGGTTCCTGCCACAGTCACAACTGGAGGGCTTTCAACTTGGACATGAGTTTTACCAACTCGATCTCATCATTTACTTTTTTTCTTAAAAGTTCCTGAGATTAAAAACCAGGCAGAGATATGAAGGATGAGTATTCAAGGCAGATAGAAGAACTTCTGTAAAGTCAGGGAATGCCAAGCACCATGAAGTATTTTAGGAAGAGGTAAGTATGAGGTAATAGCGAGAGATGTTGCTGAGGCCAGATTGTGGAGGGCCTTATGTGTTGAGTTCACCAATGTGAGTTTTATACCAAAGCAAATGGGGGAAAATCATCTGTGCTCTTAAAGTCTAGAGTATCCTTGGGCCTCTGGGAACATTTTGGAGCAGTGATTGGTGGGGGCTCAAATAAGGCGCAGAGATCATTTGGGCTCAGTCATCAGGCAAATGGTAAAAACACATTGAACTAAGGCGGTGGCAGTGACACTGAGAAGAAAACACAGCTGCACACTTGGGGAGCTAAACTGCGGGACTCAGGTAGGCTAGAGGAAAGGGCGCTGTAGGGTAAGGTCTAGGTTCCTGGATTAAAGGATGCTGTCAATCTGGGGACTGTAGGACAGATAACATTAAAGGGAAGAGCTTTATTCTGTCAGATATGCGAGCAGAGATATGCCTTATCCCTTGGCATCTTAAGAAAAGCGTGTTTTTGTTCATTTGGGTTTTGTTTCTGAGTTGGGTGTCTACCTGTAGTCCCAGCTACATGCTAGTCAGAGCCAGTATTACTTGTGTCCAGGAATTTAAAACCAGCATGGGAAACATGGATCTCCATTCAAAAAAGAAGCATAACTAAAGTTACATTTTTCATCTTTGGGAAGCTGTAGTACATGTAGTTGTTCAGACAGTTTAAGGTCACTGAAAAAAATATTGAATGAAGATATGAGAAGTCTCAAGCCTTTAGAGACTTTGATATTTAGAGGTTGAGCCAGGGAGGAAGTGATTGTTGAGGATTATTAGGTAGACTGAGTGTCTGGAGAACAGTATGTTGCTGTAGCATTTCATTCAATTGGTAGAGCCTGTTGTACCTGACCTAAGTCAGACCCTTTCAGAAAACATTCTGCGCTCTAGAAACAACAAGAAACCACTAAAGGCATTATGCCTGCCTATCAAGCTCAGGGTTTGGAGTTCAATCCCCGGTACTGTGTAACAACAGCAACGATAAGAATAGGGCAGACAGAATCTACCTGGCACCAAGAAGTCCTGGATTACCTACACACCTGCACTGACTGTCCTGGGAACTTTGACCTGAAGCATTCCAGCCCCAGATTCCTTAAAAAAGATTATCTGGAAAGGGGAAGAGAGACTGTTGCTTATACTGAGAAATGATATCGCAAGTTAAAAGTTAAATCTCTGGTGAAGCATCTTACAACTGTCCTTCTGGTTGGTGCTCAGAGTGACTTTTTTTTCTGTCCTGCTTCTTGAATGGCATCTGTCATTCTCATTGGTAGTTCAATAATGATTGCAAGCAGTTCTAGTCCAGTGAAAGTAAAACAGACCTTAACTGAAACTGAAGATGTAGTCATTTATGAGCAGTAATTTTCTCCTTAGAGGAAAAAAATATACTGTACTGGGATTTCTAGGGTTGAGCTACTGAACCATGATGTTAGATTTGAGAACACAATTACACGTTTTTGCTTTTTGAGAGAATGTTTCTTCATCTGCTATGTTCTATAGCAGTATTCTGTGTAGATTCTAGATTCCATGGTACTTACCTTCTTTGTGGCAGAACTCCTGTCTACTTTGAGGAAACAGTCTTGCTGCAGTGTGAAAGTTGGCAACCTCACTGAGTGTAATAAAAAGTAAAATAGTGGGCTGGAGGGTTAGCTCAGTGGTTCCGGCGCCTGCCTCGCAAGCGCAAGGTCCTGAGTTCGATCCCAGGTTACCACATAGAATGCTGGGCGTGGAGACACGCCCACCAACAATCAACACTGCATACCACAATGCCGGATGTAGTGGCTCATGCCTGTCATCCCAGCACTC
>PVIC010004545.1:0-62046 GCA_004025085.1 Thryonomys swinderianus
TTGCTTGTGGTAATGAAAGGAATGTCAGATTGTATATATCACCTATATTAAACTAGTCTTTATATTTGTATGTTAATTAGGGTGTGCCTCAATTTCTTCTGATATATGTTACACTTGGATGAATATCCTGATGCTTAATTTTGAACACATTCAGAATGATTTCCTTTGCATAAATTATTAAATCTCAATGTCTATGTATGAAAAATTTTATTTCATTTTTTAAATTACCACCGTCCACTTTCCCACCATAAAGTCTATGTCCCTTTTGAAAGGACTCATACGGCCTACTAACAGATCTCTAAAAAGATGATAAAATAAAGCTATACTTGCTTTTCTTTTTCATTATGGAAATGTCCTTTTCCCTCTACAACTTTTATTAATTTTCAAATCATTTAGTTCCTAACATAAAAATGCAAAACAACACACATTACTTTGTATAGGTGGTAAGAAACCAAAAAGTAGTCTGAAGTAACATAGTCCAAGGGACTCTGCTGAGGCCAAGAATAAGAATGTGATTTATCAGTCAGAGTCCTATTTAAAATTTCTTAAGAATAGTTATTTTTAAGCAAGTTTTCCTATTTTTTTGTATAATTAATATATCTGACTTAAACATAACATTTTACATTTACTTGAGATTTGCAATTTTTCTTAATAGAAGAATCAAGGACCAGGGATTTAGCTCAGTGGTTCTGGCGCCTGGCTAGCAAGCGCAAGGTCGTGAGTTCAGTCCCTGGTAACCACATACAACAATACCGGTACTGGGTATGGTGACTCACACCCACCAGCAATCAGTCTTACATACCACATTGCCAGTTGTGGTGGCTCACACCTGTCATCCCAGCACTCAGGAGGCAGAGGCAGGAGGATTGCTGTGAGTTTGAGGCTTGCCTGGGCTACACAGTGAGCTCAGGGCCAGTAGCCTGAACTATAAAGTGAGACCATGTCTCAAAAAAAAAAAAAAAAAAAAAAAAAAGAAGAGTCAAGACCAGGCAACATTGTAATGTGCATAAACTTATGATTAAGAGATTGGAGGGGGCTGGGGATTTAGCTCAAGTGGTATCGCACCTACTTTGAAAGCACAAGGGCCTGAGTTCGATCCCTGGTACCAAGAGAGAAAGGGAGAGAGAGGGAGAGGGAGAGAGAGAGAGACAGACAGACAGACAGAGAGGAACTGGAGTTATACCTAAAATAGGAAAAATGACTTTTCCTAGTAAAACTGTGATCACTGGTTATTTACTTGTATTTTTTCCATAAACTCAGCTTACACAAATAATTAGAGACAGCGTAATTTTACATTTTAAATGACAGAATAATAATTTAAACATCATGACAATTTTTAAAATTATTTAAAACAATTACAAATTTAAAACTTTACAATTATCAGTATTTATTTTAATAGAAGTAATAATTTAAGTACTTAAAAAGAAACAATCTCATTTCCATAGATAAGATCAGAAGAATGATGTAGGTTCAGACAATTTTCAAACATGTTTTCAAACAATATATTTCAGGCTATGTTTTTAAGAAAAGTAGCCGCCTTCACTATCAAAGATATAAAAGGGAGAGGATAAAAACCAACCTATTTTTTCCTACTTGCTTAATGTCAGTCATGAGTGACTGAATCTACAAGTTTGCTTTAAATTGAATATCCTTTTAAACTAATATTATATTCTTAAGAGAGGGTGAAGCTGGCATCTGGGAAATAAGAAACATTTTACTGATCCCTAAAGAGATGTTAAGAAAGCCAAAGATTTCATAAGCAGTCTGTTAGGCAGTGGCAAGAGCACAAGAAAAATTATTACTGCACAGGACAGTCCCCACCAGGATGCAGGGATCTGCATGCATAATTTCATTTTGTTATCTATAATATTATTAATATTTTCTGCAAGTTGGACAATATATATTTAGTAAAACAAGCAGCATTGCTTCTTAACCAAAGAAATACAAGGTAAAAGAACTGATAAGTAATTAGCAAAATCCAGTCTACTTTGGTCAAGACCATCCCATATTAATAAATCACATACAAGATTTCCAGAGTTATCTACAGGGCTTGATAGTGAGTAAGACTGGGATTCTACGAAGAGACTGCACAGTTTACATGCTAAGACAATGTTTCTGAAAAGGCACTCTGTGCTGTGGGAGCTTCTAATACCACAGAATAAACACACACATCTGACACCTTATTCTCTCCCTGGGATATCCTAAATTATAAAATGTTTTTCTAGCTTAAATTTTTGGAAGTATGGTTTTGTTTTGTAGACTGTTTATTGAAAAAGTGATATATTATTTTCCAGAAACCATAACCATTAGAAGCTTTTGGAGGAAGGAACAGTTTCATATAAATGAGCACTCTACAACTCAGTAATTCTGAGAGCTTTATAGAAACTGTTGAGTTTCCTCTTTTACAGAAACTGTTGAGTTTTCATCTCTAAGGAAGGATATGAGTAGATAACAACGATTCTTGTTCAGAACTTAAACTTCACAAGCAGCAGTCCTTAAACACAGAATGCTTGGTCATCTTTGACTCAGTTCCACCTCCATGTGAGTAATAATGTCAGGTTTTGATTAACATGTTTCTTCTTGGTTAACGTGTTCATTTTGGCTCTAGTCTCATAGAAGCACATACTGTTTTCTTCCTGATTTTTAAGCCCATGACCAGAAAGTGCTTTTGTACTGCTGACTGCACAGAGCAGGGAGGAATGCCCCAGGAAGGGTCTTGCCAGTCACAAAACAGCAGCCTGGCATCATCTTGTTACAGAATCCAAACCTTTGGAATCTGAATGTGAATCTGCCTTGAGACAAGATCCTCTCCTGGGATGCAAACGGAAGTTGAAGTTTCAGTGCTTTGTCCTTAGCGACGGGCCGACTTTCGGAGACATGCAACCAGGGTAAGGTGAGGCGTCCAGTTTACTTTCATCTGCTTGTGTGCAGCCGCGTGTGTTTCTGGAGACATTCAGCTTCACATCGAGATTAGGGCGGTTGCAGTAAGACTAGAAAGAAAAAAGGAAAGAAAGGATTAAGGTTCAGCCTAAACAGAGTATTTTCGTTTTCAAAAAGACTTTTAGAAATCTTGAAAGCCAAGATTTATTATAAGAAAGGCCTTTACTTTTATATAGGGCCCCACTAAGTTGCCCAGGCTAGCTTTGAATTTGTAATCCCCACACCCCAGCCTTCTCAGGAGCTGGCATTACATGTGTGAGTTATAAAAAAAAAAATGTTTCTACCATTCCTGTCTTTATATTATAAATTATATCACAAAGAAGATGGATGCAGATCTCAATGTTTTTCATAGAAAAGATACAGTTTCAGTTTTCCCTATCTGTCCCACACAGAGCAGCTCCGTCCTCCCTGCTGCTCTGGAACGCAGGTGCAGGGCAGTGGTGGGGCGCCTGCGGCGTGCGGGCAGCAGGCTCCTGCTTCGCTGAAAGCTCTGGAAGGTTTGCCATCTCTGCTGGTGAGTGACAGGAGGCCATGGGGCCGGTGGCTCACGCTCCCTGACGCAGGCCCCAGACGGTGGTAAATGTGTAACAACTACCTGGGGGTGGGCGTGGGTAGGGAGAGTGGAGCCCTAATGTGTCATGTCTGCCAAATCCTCTGATGTAAACACTCCCACCTTGGCTGACTTCATGCTACCAAAGTGATGTCACCGAAAGTAGAGGAGGGAAGAGATACACGTCAGTATACCACTGTGTAGTACTTCCAAACATGTGGAGTAAAATGTAGGACAATAAATGGGAAGTGATGACTTTTGAGAATGTTAATTAGCTCCTTTAAATATAATTTGTTTGAATGTAAGTCTGTGTAATTTAATTTTTAATAATGGCTATGTTTAACAACTGGTTGGCAAAACTCCCAAATAATGAGTAATCAACTAAGGTATGGCTCTGCCTGCAGCACTGCACACCTTCCAAGAAGACCCTGCTCCTTTGGCCCAGCCCTATATCCCATGATCCTCATGTATCATCTAGGTCCTAGAAGGGGCTCTTGCCTCATCATGGCTTTCGTGTAGGAAGTGGGACTGAGGAGTTTCTCATTTCTCCATGAAGAATGACGGTGATGACCAGAGCTCTGGGGGAAGAGAGGCCCCGGGATCTCTCTGAGGCTAGGGGAAATGTTTAGGACTACGGCAGTAATAATAGTAAGCAGTACAGACCACCCCAAAAGATCAGGTGGAACTTGATTACATTTCAGTGGATCCAATTCCAGGGAGAAGATGATTTCAGAGGACTGTGTATGATCTGCAGATACCACCAGGATCCGGGACCCCTCCACAGAACCAGGTGCTTCATGGGCAATGAGAAGTAACAGGGAGGTAGGGGATCTGGGAAAGCCTATGCATTTCACTGGGTCATCCATAACAATGTTACCCAGAGTGCCCAAGAAGGATCAGTGCTAGTTCCCAAACTGCTTCTGGGCTGAGGTGAGATAAATATAGATACGAGTTCATGTTTAGACATTTTATCTTATATGAATATTGCCACGACATGCTAGTATTTGATCAGTGGACTTTTCTTGTTGAACAGGATGTAGACCACTATAGGAGTGTCGAGCCAGCAAGGTGAGCTGTGGAAGAAGCTAAATACTGGTCATGTGATAAGGACTATGTATTTGGTCAATAATCACCTAGAAAAATCAATTAGGTGGGAACCACTGATCTGAGAACTTTGGAAAACCATCACCTTTGGATAGGAACGAAACTAGTCTGAATCAGAAGTCCTCTGGTGTGGTCTGTGAACCAAAAAAAGCACTGTGACCAAGAACTGATTAGAAATGTAAATTCTAGGGCTCTACTCCAGATGTGCTAAATCAGGAACCGTAAAAAGGGGGGAGGCCCCACAATTTGCGTTTTTTTGTTTTTTGGGTTTTTTTTTGAGACAGGGTCTCACTTTGTAGTTCAGGCTGGCTCTGAGCTCACTATGGAGCCCAGGCAAGCCTCGAACTCAGCAATCCTCCTGTCTCTGCCTCCCGAGTGCTGGGATTACAGGCGTGAGCCACCACGTCCAGAACTGTAATATGTGGTACTGATGGCTGGTGGGCGTGAGTCACCATGCCCAGCATTGTATGTGGTTACCAGGGATTGAACTTGGGACCTTGCACTTGCGAGGCAGGTGCTGGAACCACTGAGCTAAATCTTCAGCCCCACAATTTGTGTTTTAACAAGCCTTTCAAGAGACTCTGACGTGTGTTTGAATTTAAGAACCACTAGATTAAATTTATCAAATTCTTAAAGAATTATGTTCCAAATGGAGGAAAATGAAACTGCATTACCTGTAAATTATCCACACCGGACTGTACAAACTGGAGCCCCTGGGGAAAAAAAGACTAGATAAAGAAAAAGAAAGAAAATGAAACTTTATACATTTGAATGATATGCAAGTAGGCAAGGCAAAATGGCAACGTTGAACATTTCAGGGAGTAGTTTTTATTTTTCTCTACAAACTAACCCCTAATTGCTTGTGGCTCTGCATTTCCGAGCACAAACCATTTCCCAGGATGCATCAGACAAGAGCCTGTAAAAATAAGGTCATGGTAGTAGTCACAGAAGAGCAACTTTATGTGCACCATACAAACGTGGGCTTCTGGCTTTCCTTACATTCTGTGTGGCCATGCCTATTGGCAACTCGTGTCCTCTGTCCTTCTTTTCCTCCGCCTCAGCTAGTTTCCATTCCCCAGCCTGGGGAACTTAGTGCCTTAGTGAGGCTCTGGGTCAAAGTAAAGAGTAAAACGCCTGGCATGTAGTTCAGCTTGAAGACCTTCAATTCAATCTTTAGTCTGAGTTTCAGATTCTGTCGATCTGAGGAGAGACACAGGAGAAGGATTCTGCATTTCTGACCAGTTCCTGGGTGACACTGACTGCCTGAACCACACCAACCGAGCAGATCTTTACAATCAGGCTATTCACAGTCTTGTCTCCCAGGTCTAGTTTATTCTTCCAAGAAGAACGTCCTGTTTCCTGCTCCCATAGCACGTCTTCCTACTCCATGCCTTTGTTTCATCTGTCTGTCCACTCACTCATGGAACAAATGAGCGGTCCATTATTTTATCAACATTTTTAAGGACCAAAATGACTGGCTCCATCAAATGCCATCGTGAAGCCTATGTTAAAAGGAAGGAAAGAAAGAACACACCTTTTTCATCTACAGAGTGCTTCATGGCTTCCAAACTGCTTCTACATGCAATGTCCTACGTGATCTCTGGAGTCCTGGAAGGCTGACAGGAAAGGGGTTATTTTTCATGCCTCTCACAAGCAAAGAGACACGGGCAGGGAAGAGAAGCTAGTTCATCCAGACGACTGCCAACTCCTCACTGGAGGCCCAGCCAATGCTCTCCTACCCAATCACCCCTGTATTCTCTCTTTGCTGTCTAAATTATGTCCTCTCTAAAGCTCAGATACTGCTTCCTCCAGGAAACTTGTCTGGTTATCGTGGTTTTGATCATTTTTCCTGATGACAGTGCTTGATTTTGCCTCTCTATTGGGTGCGTTATAACCCTCCTTTCTAGACTGCAGTCCTCAAGACCAGAACCCATGGCCGCTCTCCTTTCGGTTCCCCGCTGCCCACTCTGAGTCGCAGCTCGAACCCCAACAAAGTGCTGGAAAATGAATGAAAGACGAAGTGATGAAATTTTCACCTTTTTTTCTAAGTCACTTGTTTTCGTCATAAAATACATAATGAAGGCTATATTTAAAGCTAAGGACGGAATTTGTATTACCCTTTTATTCTCTTAAATAAATAGAGGTATGGAAGATTAGCATTAATTAAATGCTTATTATGGGCTGAGTTTTATATATATTTCCTTATAATTTACTACATAAATCCTGTGGTTCAGATTTCCAAGTAGAAATTTGAAGCCCAGAATTATTTAGTAACTTACCACAGCTTACACACTGAAAGCACATTGAAAAGGGCAATTCCAATTCCATTTAAGCTCATATGGCAACATGAAATCGCATCTAATTATATTCTGACAATGAGAAATTGTCCAGTACCTGTAAATATAAGAAATTAATTCATATTCTTATGTGAATACAATCATAATAATTTTAGTAACATACGTTGAACCTCCTTGTCACTACTGCTTATCCTTGGCTCCCCTTTGGATGTCGAATCCTTTGCTCCACTCTTTCAAGAAAGGGTGAGGAATTTCATTATTCCCATACTCTTCTGGTTCCTCATGAGACTAGTTATCACTGATTCTGAAATGCTGGCCTGAGACTTAGAGGGTAAATATGTCTCAACAAGTGGAATTGTGTCATAACAGGAAGTGCCTGCTAGAAAAGAGTATGGAAGGCCGAGGGAAACTGTGGAGGGTTACAGACACACCTCAGGACTCCTCATGGATCATCTTCAAAGGAATAAAAATCCAAGGGAAAAATTAGATCCTTCAGTCATTAAGGAAACCTATGAATCATCTACCATATGATAGAACGAAGACTGCGAAGGACCTGAAGTAAACTTTGCCAGTAAACGTCAGATAGATTCGATAGTGCCAGCTAAGCAGCAGACAGCACCGTGAATGGGGAACTCACCTAGGAGATTTCACAGGGGAGTTCTGCAGCTAAACTTAACAGAGCAGACTGCGACATCCTGAAAAGCAAACAGACATGACCAGGACTGTTCTCATGGAACCTTGAAATAACAATGTGCATCTCTCCCTCTTACAGGAAATGCAATATTCCACCTAGTGAACACTGATTAGTCTAGTGGATGGGGATAATTATAAGGCCTTATCATGTCTTTAGCCGTTATGACAGCTCATCATAAATACTGGCATCTTAACATATTAAAATATCTGTAATTTTTACAGTTTTAATGAAACAATTTCAAGCAATGTCCTAGGACACTCTACCAAAAGCTTCCAAATGATTTAGATCTGTCAGAGGATTTTTTAAAAAGTTTTAAAGCACTTTTTTTTTTTTCAGAAAAAGTGAATTCACAGCACATGTCTTACTTCTAAATAGCTACCTGTTGTTATGCAGCCTGTCAGATCAGGGCGAGGAAGAGAAGTCACACATACACAGGGAGGCAGAAGGAATTTTCTCTAATCCAAATGCAATACTGGCTTCACAGGGCAGTTTCAGTCGCTCATGTATGTGTGCTCAGACGTGAGACACGAGCACCGAGACTGGGCTTCTTTTGGATGTTTTTCTTTTTTTTTGAGATGAGGTCTTACCATGTGGTTCAGACAGCCTTGAACTCACTAGATAACTTGCCTGGTTATCCTGGTTTGGATCATTATCCTGGACTCGATGGTGATCCTCATGCCTCAACCTCCCAAGTACTGGGATTGAAGGAATGCACAACCACACCTGGGTTAGCCTGGGGTTCTTGGGCATAAAAAACACATCATGTAGTTGACTTCTGTAACTATTTCTTAGAAACAGTTTAAAAGCAACACTTCAACCAATGATAGATTGGTTCCTAGAAACCTCTGATCTGGGGAATTCATAGCAGAGATGAATTAAAATGCATATATAGAAACAACTTTTGCTAGTGCACCCCTCCACCTGATCACCAGCTGAGGGAGGGAGCCACTTTACCTGGTTACCAAGGAGCTCCAAAACAAAGAGGTGTGCTTGTAAAAGAGCAGTAACAACGCAATAACTTTTGCCGGGATGTTTTCTGAGTGCCACACGATGTGCTAAGTAACATTTTAGCATAGATTTACTTCTCACAGTCACATTTATTGGGTGGTTACCATCACAATCCTCCTTTTACAGTATTTACCTAGAGGCAAATGGTCAATTACTCGCTCAAGGTCACATACCTTGGAGGTGATCACACAGGCGGTCTTGCACCTGCCTGCTCTTGTTCAAGATACTTGATACTCTTTTTTTAATGTATAACATTTTTCCAATATAAGAAATGTACACTACTAAAATTTTGAGAGGAGGAAAGGAACTGTAGTGCTAACCTCATGTAATTGCCATTTGTCTGTTAAGATACTTGCCTTTCACATTTTATACATATTTTTCTTTTTTTTTAATTGAATTCTTTATTGGTACAATTTATATACATCTCAAAATCACATATAACATTGGGAAATTTGTACCAGTATATGCCACAAGTTAATTCTCATTTTTACCCATATCCCTACCCACTCCCCCCTCCTCCCCCCTTATACATGCTCTTTTATTTTCTTTCTGTTATACATATTTTTCAATCTGCAGCTCTACAAGTTTGATTTGTTTCTTTACATCCTATTTCCCATGTCATTAAAGTGGTTAGAATGTTCATTTTTAACACCTGCAAAATATTACCTGGACTAGGGATACTGTGCTTGCTTAACAAGTGTAGAGTTGCCAGCTATTTAGGTTGCTTCCAAAAACATGGAGCAGGCCAAAGTGTATAGGGAACCAGAGAATCCAGTTCAGATCCTTGCTCCTCCCTTACTCACAAGCTCTATAATCTTGAGCAAGATATTCAAACTCTCGGTGTATTCGATTTTTTTCATCTGTAAAATGAGCGCAGTGATTGTAATTACCACCTAGAGTTGTGTTTTATTGTTCACTTTGCAATTTGTTACAACATTCTAAGCTTAAAAAAATAGATTCTTCAACTTTCTATAGTTTGGGGTTTTAGAAACTTCATGTACATAAATGTAAAATATTTTTGCAAGTTAATCAGAACATTTTCTTTTCTTGTTGTTGTTTGAGACAGGGTCAGGCTGTTCTTAAACTCATGGTGATTCTCCTGCCTCAGCCTCCCAAGTGTTGGGATTACAGGTATGTACCACCACACTCAGTAATCAGAACATATAAAATATTTTCCTTCTGATTTGTGCTTGACATTATCAAATATTCCATTCTTTTATAAATTAATTTGGACCACATTCTCATATAAATTAATTTGGACCACATATACAAATTAATTTGGACCACATACTCATTAATCTATTTTATCCTTTATGTTAAATTTTAAAATATGAAAGACTAATATCTCTTTATTAGTTTTCCTTCTCAAATTGTTTTGCTATTCTTGCCTCTTAAAATATATGATAAAAGAATGATCTATTCACCATTGCCTCAAAATATAAAAAAAAATTACTGGATTTTCATTAAATATATATTTTGGAAAGAGTTAACTACAAAAGTATTGACTAGAAACCAGTGTTCTGATTAAGATTATTATAGTTCTCAAAGTTTTGTTTAGATGGTTCATATATTTCTAAAATAAGCTACAAAGCTTTCTATATTTTATTACTCTATAAAATAAATACCTTTCAAAAGCCCATGTCTGAATTAGAAGTAACTTGTTTAGGAATACTATTGATTTATGTTAATATCTTCTAATATTTTACTAACTCATTAAATTTATTCATCTTTTCATTGATTCCTTTGGGATTTCAAAATATGAAAGTAATTTTCCATTACATAATGATAGGTTATATCTTTTTTTTTTTTTTTTGAGATGGGGTCTCACTTTGTAGTTCAGGCTGGCCCTGAGCTCACTATGGAACCCAGGCAAGCCTGGAACTCTGCAATCCTCCTGTCTCTGCCTCCCGAGAGCTGGGATTACAGGCGTGAACCACCACGCCCCGCACTGAATGTGGTTACCAGGATCGAACTCATGACCTTGCGTGCGCGAAGCAGGCGCTGGGACCACTGAGCTATATCTCCAGCCCGGTTATATCTTTTTTCTCCTTCTTATTGGTCTTTTTTATTACACTGATCAATGCTTACTATTCAATTACATTATTGGAGCAAAACCATTATAGAAATTTCCCAAATTTTTAAACATTTAAAAAAATTTTACATCAATTTAAATGTTGATAACTGGTATAAAATATTTATCGTTTAAGAAATATTTTGTTTTTCCTATTTGCACCATTTTACCAGGAACAGGTATTAAATTTTATTTAATGCTTTAAGTAATCTATTGAATTATCTCATTTTCTTAATTAACCTACTATTACTAAATATTTCATGTATTAAACGTGGTTCACAGCTGTAAACCTACTACCATGGAGGCTGAAGCAGGAGCACAGCAACTCTGAGCACAGCCTGGGCAATTTAATAACTTTTTGACATCGTGTTTTTCGTTTTTGTGGTTTTTGTGTTTTTTACATTGAATTCTTTATTGGTACATTTTATATACAGCTCACAATCACATTCAACATTGGGGAATTTGTAGTATATGACACGAGTTAATTCTTATTTTTACCCATATCCCTAACCACCCCAGAACCCCTCCCCCCCTTTTTTTTTAAATTTAAAAACAGCTGGGGATGTAGCTCAGGGAAGATGCTCTGGTTTGACTATCCAGTATGAGAAAGGGGAGGAAAGGGGGGACGGAAGGAGGGGAGAGGTAAAGAAACTATTAGCATTGCTTTCAACTTTGTGAACTTCTATATTAGCTTGGATACATACTCTTTTTCTGTGATAAGTTCTATTTACATTAAATAAATAGAATATGCAAATTATTCTGTTTAAAATTATGGATGAAGTGATCATTTCATGCCATTTTTCATTCACTGATCTTATACTATTAATGATTGTAAAATCATGCCTTTTGTTTACTGTTTTCTGACAAAAATTCCTCTTTACTTATACTCATAGTGCCATATCTGATTTGGATGTTTAAATGTTAGGCTGAAAAAGAATCTCTGCCTTTAAAAACTGTTTCTGCATCATTCTGACTCTTTGAAGCAACACTAAATCATTAAGACTTTCATTTAATTTAATTCAAGGATCACATGTGAATAGGAAATTTAATCCATTTATACTTGTCATAACTTTTAAGCTTGATTAGACTTATTCTATAATTTTTTTCAATAGTTCTTCAGTGTTTTCTTATCATATTGTCTTTCATACGGACTATGTTTAGTTTACTTTTTAAAAATATCTTCTACAATTATTGAGAAAACAGTTCAATGACTATCTGCATGAAATTGTCCTCAAGTATCCTAAAATACAACCTGTCTAAAGCAACAACCAAAACTTTTCTCTTTCCTCTTCCACATTATGATGATCAATCACACCGTTAAAATTTTATAATCTTGTGTACTATACTGAGAACACTGCTTTTTTAGTATAAAGTACCCACCCATCAGCATTCTTTATTCATTTTGAATACTTTACTCATGCATTAGCCTTTACCCCCAATGCTTTGCACTAATCTGTTATTAGAATTCCCCATTCTTGAGTTTTTACACACACACACACACACACACTCACACACACTCACACCAGTGATCTAGATAATGTCATTCTGTAACTTTTCCAGAAACAAAACTCTGGGTTGTTAAACTTTCTGATACTTTGAGTATTTAAAGTTGTATTCTGTTGCCTTTATAAATCTACCAATAACTAACCAAACAACATGCAGAATCAAGGTACTTCCTCTTAAAATTACATGGCAATTTTACCTGAAGTCTTTTGTTCTTCTTTTTCATAGGAAATATGAGGGCAAATGACAAAATTATGTATGTTTCTCTTCACATATACATGTAAATTTTTTTCCTAGAAATTTAAAAATTTACTAGCTTAGGATGGGTATTTATCGTTATTTCTTAATTTTGATCTATAGAAACTCTACAATTTTGACACAGTTTTTACATATGGACAGTTTCTTTCTGTTCTAATTTTGACTTTTTCAGATCCATCTGCTGTATTTTTAGGGGAGCATATTATTTTACTCATAAATTCAAGATACATTTATGTAATACTAATAATAGTATGTGAAGTCTTCAGTAAGGGTAAAGATTAGAATAATGTTTATTATCCTTTAGGAGTTTACATTCTAAGCTGGAATACTTACAATTTGCCTATTTGCTTTATCTTTGATCTTTTTTACTTATTTCCTTAGGTGTTCCTTACATATTTTTTTTCCTCTGAACCTCTTTTTTTTTTTTTTGAGACAGGGTCTTGCTTTGTAGATGGCTGGCCCTGAGCTCACTATGTAGCCCAGTCAAGCCTCGAACTCAGCAATCTTCCTGCCTCTGCCTCCCGAGTGCTGGGATTACAGGCGTGAGCCACCACGCCCGGCACTGTGGTATGTGGTATTGATTGGTGGTGGGCGTGAGTCTCCACACCCAACATTGTATGTGGTCATCAGGGATCGAACTCAGGACCGTGTGCTTGCCAGGCAGGCGCCGGAACTGCTGAGCTAACCCTCCGGCCCAACAAAACAGAAATTTTATGTACTGTATTTTTTCCATTCAGTCATGATATATTATTTTTATGTTTTTGTTTAATTAAAAATAATAAAAGTCTCAGGACGCAGATTTAGCTCAGTGGTTCTGGCGCCTATCTCCCAAACTCAAGGTCCTGAGTTTGATCCCGGTAACCACATAGAATGCTGGGCGTGGTGACTCATGCCCACCAGCAATCAATACCACATACCACAGTGCCGGGCGTGGTGGCTCACGCCTGTCATCCCAGCACTCGGGAGGCAGAGACAGGAGGATTGCTGAGTTCACGGTGGCTTGCCTGGGCTACATAGTGAGCTCAGGGCCAGCCTGAACTACAAAGTGAGACCCTGTCTCAAAAAAAAATTAAAAAATTAAAAAATAAGAGTCTCTTGTTATTGTCAAATTCCTAAGAATATCAGAAGAAGAGAAATGGGGCAGGAAAAAGCAAAGAAGAGAAAGAAAAAATTTGATGTTAAAAACAAACAAAAGGAAACAAAGCTTATGTGTATGGGGGGTTTTGTAGGAAGGTCAGAGGAATGAAAAAAATGAAAATCAAGATTTACAACCGGGCGTGGTGGCTCACGCCTATAATCCCAGCACTCGGGAGGCAGAGGCAGGAGGATTGCTGAGTTCGAGGCTTGCCTGGGCTACATAGTGAGCTCAGAGCCAGCCTGAACTACAAAGCGAGACCCTATCTCCAAAAAAAAAAAAAAAAAAAAAAGATTTACAGGTACTAATTCTCAATGTTGAATATGATTATAATATATACCCCTAAAATATACCAATAATCTCAATAAAAGGAAAAAAAGAATTATCAGAAGAGCTTCAAATGCACAATAAAAAGTTATTTTATTATAGACATCTCAAAGATAAATGTGTTTTATATCTCTAAGTGCTTTTAATTCAAATTACAAGTAATAAATTTACCTATCAAACCAGTAAATTACTCTTAAACATTACTGATTAAATAATGTAATACATTGTAAAGCAAGAGCAGCTCTTAGATAAGGAATTTCTAGGATCATAAAGTAAATTATACTACAGTTTCCATCTGTCCACAGCAAAGACTATAATACTAATTGAGCAAGCAGTCATTCCAACAAATCTAACATCATCTATCTATCTATCTATCTATCTATCTATCTATCTATCTATCTATCTATCTATCTATCATCTGCCTATCTGGAGGCAATTTTATTTCAACACAAATAGTTCTAGTTCTAAACATGCCACCATATTAAAACTATTAAGAGCAAATACAACACAAGTGATCTATCTCAATGTACCTATAGTGTTATCTCTAATTCCATCTATCTACAAAGTGAATGAATTCACTCAGGAAAACAAACATTGATTTCAGTCCACTTCATGTGTTGGGAAATATTAATTGCTTCCAGCCCAAATGCTACAAGGAGATCCAACCCAATGTGACCCCAGGAGTGCAAGCTCTCCACGCTTTTAATGTGCTTTCTGTAGGCTTGAGTCTTGTACTTTAGAGCTAGAGAGCTAAGGAGAAAACAAAAAAGATCAAAGAAGATTTGGGTGGTGTTCACATCTTTCAAGCTATTGGTGCATAATTCCAAAGAAGGCATCAGAGGGAAGCTTTCCTATTTGATGATTAAAATACAGAAATGCAGGCTGGCCAGCAACAACTGTTCTACTAATATAGGAAATTTCCAAAGCATGTTGGGGTCGGCAGCACAGACAACCACAGGCACAAGTGAGACAGCAAACAGAATCTTCACTGCTTCCAAAAACTGGATTATGCTTATTTCATATAGTTTTTGTTGTCAATACATAAAAATTAATTTTCAGATGGTTCTAAAGGGTTTAAAAAAGTAATTCAGTGGAAAAATGTTCATAAACCGCACTTCATTTGGTATCTTTCAGAAGTCCTCCAAATTGGAATCTTAAAATATGCTTATTGGGGATAAAAAGCCAGATTAAAAAGAATTTTGTCAAGTAAGTCTGTTTTTTAATTCAATGAATGATTTTAAAAATTAGCTTCATTGTTTTTTAATTTACCATCTGTTAACTCAATAAATATGAGTTTTTAAAGTTAACCTAATTGTATTGGAATTTGCTGGTTTTTGAAGTTGATTAAAGTTATTTAAATTAATTTTATTATATATGCAGACTAAAACAAAGCATGTCTGCATTTGTATAGATTTTGGCTAACAATTTACAAACAAATGTACCAGCTTGTAAAATGAGCCATTCGTATTTATGGCTCTTAATAGATATCATCAATAAGTGAATAAATCTCTTTGCATAAAGAGAGATGCTGACATTAGGTCGTCAAAGAGGAAGTTATCAACACCAAAAACAGTATCCACTGGAAACCGTGACCAAGTACATTTTCATCAACTCCGTCTCCCAGTAGAGATCTAGAGTGGAATGTAACCTCTCTTTATTCTACCTCCCCACGCATGAAAAGAACTACAGTTTCTTTAAATGCTGTCTTGGCTCTGGCCAGTTTGTTCTCAGGAGTGAACACTGAATCTAAGAAGTCAATCAGATTCTTTCCTGAGAGTGTGAAAGACAGAGAAAGATGGTCCTTTTTTCTGGGTGGCCAGTATGGTACATCCAGGCTCAAGAACAGCTGGCAACCACGATTCATTATATAAACTGAGTGGGGGCTGGACCACCTTGAGGAATAAAGACAAAGGCAGACAGAGGAGTGAGTCCCTGCAGTAATCCGAAACTTTCAACACCCTTGCTGGTCCCCTTGACGCTGGAAAATCTCAGTATGTTGGTATACTTGTTTTATATATGTGTGTGTGTGTGTGTGTGTGTATATAATATATTTATAATATAAATAAATACTATAAATATTTATAATTATATTTTAAAATATATTTATAATTATATTTATATAATTATATATTATATATTTATATAAATATTATATAAATTAAATTAAATTTACAAATGTAAATATTTATAATTATATAATAATATAAATATTATATTTATAATATAAATAATATATATACAATTTTTATGGATTGATTGATGGATGGATTGATGGATTGATTTGCAGTACTGAGGATCAAACTCAGGCCCTTGTGCATCCAAGGTTGGTGTGGTACCAGTTGAGCTAAATACCCAGCCCTACATGTTTTATATATATATATATATATATATATATATATATATATATATATATATATATATATATTTGTTTGTTTGTTTGTTTGTTTGTTTATTTTTTATTTTTATTTTTTTTTGCGACAGGGTCTCACTTTGTGTTCAGGCTGGCTCTGAGCTCACTATGTAGCCCAGGCAAGCCTCGAACTCAGCAATCCTCCCGCCTCTGCCTCCCGCCTCTGCCTCCCGAGTGCTGGGATTACAGGCGTGAGCCACCACACCCAGCTACGTTATATTTTTATAACTGCATTTTGGGCCATTCTCATTTTACTATTTCTCAAAAATGGAGATTTATAGTTTTGGTTAACAAGCATCTATTTGCCAGTTTCTGGAAATATGGTAAATATTTTTTTTCCCCTAAAACAACTGCCCCTCTCTCACCCCCAAGCTACATGTTTCAGACAGGGGGCATCTGACCCAAGGCTGCTGAGCTACAGAACCACAGCTGCTCACCATGGTGATGAGGGCGGGACGTGGATGTGACACATCTGATGCTTTCATAGTCAGGTGTAGTTCTCTAGCTGGGAAGACAAAGAAATGCTTCCAAGTGTGTTTTCACAGCAGAAGAACGGAAGCTGGGAGAAAAGCCGGACTAAGGACGAAGCTCTTAAGAATGAAGTTCTCAAAGAGCCCAAACTAAGAATAAAGTCAAAACAGAAGTCAGCACAGAAGAAAACAGAACCAAGAAATAATCAGTGGCACGGCCTGAGCAGCTAAATCCAAGGATGCCTGAGCTGGGCTCTACATGGTATTTTCCAATTTATGTGGGGAGAGGGAAGAACGAAGGAACAAAAAATAAAATAGTAAATAATACTTTCTTTTTTGAGTTGGATTTCTGCCCCCTTACAACCTGCCTTCCAAATCTACTTGGATTGGTGGATCCCATCTGGTCTACTAACTCTGAATTTCTGAGTATGGAACAAGGAATCTGCATTTTCAACAAGCAGTCTGTTTAAATACTATATGTACTAAAATTTGAGATCTGATCCAACCTGTTCATTTTATGGCTGAGCAAACTGAAACTTGTAAGGACTGAGTGTCTTTCTCAAGAACACTTAACACACCTATTTATTCTGAGTGTGCGAGTGTGAGCAGTGGGAAGAATATAAATCTCTGCCCCCTTGGACATCATGATCCAGCCACGAACAATACTCATTTTAGCTCCTTTCTTCATGGTGATGTCACTAAATACATTCTCTATTGGTTTTCTTCTCTACCACAGTACAAGTTTGGTGTAAAATGGGAAAGTAGCAGAAGGAAGTCAATGCAATACCCACCCACCTCCCATTCTTAAGCAGCCAAAAGGTCTTTAAAGACACTTGTTTTTGTTAAAACCTCATGGAAAATGTTGCACTACATTTCATTACATATCTAAGTGTTTTAATAGAAAAATAATTTCTTGTGACAATTTAACATAAACAAAAATAGCCCAGAAATGAAGGCCTTTGTTGTGTTTGGCTTGTATACACCAGCACACCATCCACTCACCAGGAAGCACTTTCTTCTACCCAACTTGTAGCACATCCATTCGTCTACTCTTGTTCATAGCCTACTGTGACTCTTTTCTATTGACTAATGACAAATATAACATTAATGACAAAAGGAACAAGTGTTGTTAGTCTTTATCGAGTACCAAGTCTATGTGCCACCACTGCCTATATGCCAGCTTCTAGAGATGGGTACTGTTACCATTGTGGGTGGAAAGACTGAGGCATAAAAAAATAAGAAGATTCACTGTAGGTCACGGAGGGAACAACCCATTGAACCAAAATCTGAATCCAGGCAATGGCAGGGATATCTAATGTTTTGGTTACATACAGTAACTTCAAAGTCTGGTTAAATATGTTCTCAGATTGCCCCTTTGTATTAAGGCCTCACACAACACATAAAATGAATGACTTTTACTGTACATACTTATGTCAATGGGATTAAAACTACAAGGGGTAGTGTAGGTCGCCTTACAAAAAAAATACCCCTAACATTTCCAACATTATAAGATCTATGAGAAGTGTGGGGGCATTTGTAACTTTCTGACTCTTCAGTGACAGGCAAATATGGCTTCAAAGCAAGAGATGGACTAAAAGGATAAGCAAAAAGTGCACTCAATTTTTAAAGAACTCTAACACAGTCTAAGGACATGGTTGTGACACAGACTGAGCTAAAATATACTACTGACGGTATTAGTAGTTTAGCCTTCATTTCCAAATGTATATACGTTATCTCCACAAATCATGGCCATAGGTCAAAATAAACTTAAGGACTACCAGTAGGCTTAAAATGTAGGCAAATTGTCAAATTTTTTCATATAAACTCGAAATTTCATCTTCTATTTAGAAACTGGTAGTTCTGACTGACATTTGGCACTGTTGAGACTTTTCCATTTAGACTGAGAACATATACTTCATATCTCCACAGTCCCTATACCCGCTTTTGGTCTTGGATTGCTTTGCTCACTTACATTCATGCTTGGGCCAAGATAGAAGGAAGAGTTTGCAGTCCCTGGTGTGTGGAATAATGTCTGAATTACAAAGAGTGTCTCCAAGGCCCTGTCCAATTTGGAGTTTAATTCTGTTTTGTTTGAGCCTTTTCAAAGACCCCTTGATCCGCTCTCAGGGAATTCCTTACAGTCCCCCAAACAATGCACTTTGTCATTTGCAATGTCTCTGTCCAGTCTGGCCCCCTTTCCTCCTGTTGAGAAATTTCATGTACCCTGAAGATTTAATTCAAGTGTCAATTCCTCTATGAAACTTTTCCACACCCTGCCAGCCAGCTATTTGCCTCTTCCTTAACGTCCCATAACACTGTGCTTCTACTAGCATTGTAATAATTTTTGTGTGTGTGGCCCCAAAATTGTTTCTTATACAGAACTCTGAATTATCTACCTAGGTCCAATCTTTTACAGCATGCCTAACATCTACTAGGTATTAAATGAACATTAAATAGACAAAAATAGGGTAAATGAATGAATGAACAAATACTCCCATGAGAATTTCTGTATTATAAGACTATATAAAGCTTTTGATGTTTACACTAAGGGAAATAGCTACTCAAGATCAACTTTCAAATTTTGATAACGATCATAACGTCTTCAGATAACAGTTGTTAAAAGTTCCTGTTCACCATATCCTTCTCAGGAAAACAAGCCTCAAGAAAATAAAATGTACATAACATTAGTAAATATAAGAGTGATTCAAGATTAACTAGGTGCCAAACTTTTGTGTAACGTGGGAGTTATGCTATATTTTTAAAAACAGTAGATGGGAAAGAAGTCACATCACATCTCCCTATAGGCTGGGGGCAGTGTTTACTATGGAAAATGGAAGACTTGGGCTACTGAGTACACAACAGAATAGTTTTGCTGGCAAGCCATCACAGGACTGCCTTTAGCTCTATATTTTGGTACACGGTAAGTTGTACCATTTTATGATGATTAGAGGTTCCACACAACTAGTCCTGGCTTCTTAGTTGTGACCTCAAATGCTATATGTCACTGCTCAGCATAGCATTTAGATGCCAGCAAGAAAGCTTCCAAACTGACCTTTGTTTTTGCAATGGTGCAGTTCCACTAGCCTGAGATCTGGGATGAGAAGACACCAAACTGACCTGCTGACATGTAGTGAACTCAGCAAAACCAAGAAAACAACTTTGGTGTTATAGGCCACTAATGTTGGAGTTTACTTGCTACTCTAACATAACAAAGCCTATCCTTATCAATACAACATATTCATTGTTTTGTTGAAAATGATAGAATTAAGACCCATTACTAGGAACTTCAGGGAGATGGATTCTCTGCAATATTCAGAAAAAAATGTAATAACGTGCACAAAGATGGAATGATTCACTTTGGAAATTATTTGCTCATTCACATAATACAAACTCTGGTGAAGACTCTGAAAATAAAAAATGTCTGCTAGAATGGAAGTAGTAGTGAAAGTCCCTTCACCCAAGATGTCTGCATTGACTGGCCCTCAAGGTTTGACTGGCACAAAATAACTTTTAAAAATATCATCTGTGATAGTTAAAATTGTGTCATTTTGAGAAGAAACACCCAACTACAGTGGATCTGTATATTCTTGGTGGCCAAAGAGATTTATTGAAAACAGAAGACCCAACCTGGGTGTGAGTGGCTCCAAGCAGTAGGCTTGTATCCTGAATAGAACAAAAGGAAAATGAAGAAGGGAGTTTCGCTTGGTTCTAGCTCTAGCCTTCATCTCCATCTTGGATATCTGGCTGCCACTGCAGACTCTTCAGCTCCCTGTGTAGACCCTTGGCCTCTTCTTGATAAGGATTCACTTGGGACACTACAGTGAGCTCCAAGCCTTCAACTGGATCTGCGGAGGCCCAGTGTGCAGACAGCTCTTCTGCACTCTGCCACACCTAACTCTGTGGGTGGCCACTGTAAGCAAATCTTGTAAATTCTTACTATTTGTAGATTTTACATTATGTTGCTTCTCTACTAAGCAATCACCAATATACCTTCCAACCTAGAGTTTCAGGACCTCTATTTATTCCTGCTCTAAAAAGTATAAAAATCTATCTTTAAAAATTAAATCCCTAGGGGCCAGAGATTTAGCTCAGTGGTTCTAGTGCCTGCCTTAGCAAGTGCAAGGTCCTGAGTTCAATCCTCAGTAAGCATATACAATGCTGGGCGTGGTGACTCATGCCCACCAGCAATCAATACCACATACCACAGTGCCAGGCGTGGCGGCTCCCGCCTGTCATCCCAGCACTCGGGAGGCAGAGGCAGGAGGAATGCTGAGTTCCAGGTTTGCCTGGGCTACATAGTGAGCTCAGGGCCAGCCTGAACTACAAAGCGAGACCCTGTCTCAAAAAAAAAAAAAAAAAAAAAAAAACCAACAAATTAAATCCCTAAATTGACACAGAGCTATTTTTCACATTTCATGGTCAATATTTTTACCAAATAAGCTCGCCTAAACATTAATAGTGTTTTTTTGTTAGTTTTGTTTTTTGAGGCAGGGTCTTACTTTGTAGTTCGGGCTGGGCCTAAACTCACTATGTAGCCCAGGCAAGCCTGAAACTCACAGCAATCCTCCTGCTTCTGCCTCCCAAATGCTGGGATGACAGGCATGAGCCACCATGCTCTGGCACTGTGGTATGTGGTACTGATTGCTAGTGGGTGTGAGCCACCACGCCCGGCATTGTGGTATGTGGTTACCAGGGATCGAACTCCGGATTTTGCACTTGCCAGGCATACACCTGAACCACTAAGCTAAATCTCTGTCTCCAGGTCAATAGTGTTTTATCCCATCCTTGTATCTTTCTTATATTTTTAGTGATGGATTTCGTTGTGTTCTTTTAGGAAAACAGATGACTATAGCTTTTGATACTAGTCACTAGTACTGACCTTTCAATGTATTTCAGGTTTAGTTGCTTTTTGGCCATTTCGGTTACAATTTAAAATTTAGTAATACAAATGTATTACTTATTCTCACTGCTATAATAAATACCTTAGACTGGGTAATTTCTAAGCCCTGGAAACTTTCCGGCCACACTTCTACAGGCTGGGAATGTCCAAGATGGCTACAGCTTTGCTGTCTTGTTCTCTGCCTCACAGGTGGCACCATACTGTGTCTTTACATTGTGGATAAAAACAGCTGGCTGTAGCCCCTTTTATAAGGGCCTTAATCTCATTCATGGTGTCCTACCTCTTAACACTGTCATATTAAATTCTGTGGAGAAATCAACATTCAGACCATAGTAATTAACCTATTAACTTTCATCCAAGATCTCCTTCCCCCCAAAACCTCCCCCAAAAGCCCTTAGTCTTTTGCTATTGAATTTTTGGCCATTTATAATCTATAATATTTCTCTAACATCTTCATTCAGTTAAGTATTTAAGAATCCCTACTACGTGCTGGGGGGAAGGCTTACATATTCATCAAACTATATTATTTAATACATTGCTAGGAGCTCTCTGTGTAAGACTGTGGAAAGGGGACTCAAAAGGTCTGGAACACAATTTTTTTTCTTTTTTCTTTTTTTTTGTTTAACCCAAGGGAGTATCACTCATTAAATTATGGGGTTTAGTTGAGAATTTAGGGAAATAAATATGTAAGTGTCCAAAGGAGAGAGAGAGAAAAAAAAAAAACAATCCTCTTTCTGAATTTCAAATTTCTGTTAAACACCCTTTTAGGCTTTTGGAATTGGAGCATCACTGCTTACTACCAGATAATAGTAAGCAGTAATTAAAGACTGAGAATGTATTTTTTCCATTCTAATCCTGGTATCTTTCTCAGAAGGAGATGATGTTGGTTAGGCAATTCAGTATCTTAGTAAATTAAGCAGGAGAATGAGATGGCTCCTGGCATCGTCCCGTGGGGTAGAAAGTGGAACAGAGAGGAACACTTGTGTCCAACTTAGTTCTGCCACGGCAATCATTTATTTACTTTGCTTTACAGAACTAGTAGTTGAGGTGTGCACATGTGTGTGTGTGGGGGTGTCAGTTTCTTAAAATAACACTAATTGATAATTTTTTCACATTTTTGTGTTTTTGGAAACTATCAACCAATACATGGATAAATTTCACTGAATTCAACATCATCAGATGAAGGGGGGCATGACAGAAAACAGCATAGTATACACCAGCTATTCTCCTTTATTTAGAAAAGCTACACGAAAATACAGCACAGTTGATGTTTGTTTTGAGGACTTGAAACGTGAATCAACCACGGTGTAAAAGATAAAATAAGACTTCACAAATATCAGTATGTTCCTAGTGTGCTTTATTCATGGACATCGGACAGAAGAAGACCCAACAGAGCTTTTAGGAAAGACGGAATCCTCAGCCCACACGCACTTTGCAGGAACTCCCTGAAAACCAGGCTCTGCACCGGCAGGATGGAAATCTTAGCAATCTCTCCTGTTTCCATCTCTTCCAATACAATTATTTATGGGACTTAATGAGAGACCAGTCCTGTGTGAAAGGAACTCAAGAAAGTGCAGTTTCTAAAAATATACTCAGGCAGCTCTACAGTCTTCATTGTCCTAAACGGACCTTTTGGAATTCACGCCATGAACCTACCAACTTCACTCCTGGCCAAACACGCACAAAAAGGAAAAGGAGAAACTGTTTTGTCTCTTCCTGCAATCCCAACTTCGAGTTCACAGTCGTAATTTTCTGTTGTCATAACCAGCGTAAATTTCCCCAAAGCGACAGATAGAAAACAAAAGACCTGTTAGCTTCCTTAGAGCTGGGGAGTGTGGGAGAGAGATGGGAGGACAGGGTTAAAACTGATCTGGTTCCAGTTTTTCCACAGCCTGGGGTCCTGATCTTGCAGTGGGCTTTGGAGTTTCCCCCTTTGGGATGGTTCCCGGCCCTTCTCCCTGAAGTCCGCGGGTAATGAAATGGGCATTTCTTGGCCTCTGCCCCCACGTTGGGGGGGGGGCATCACAGCGTAGGTATCTCGTTACCAGAGGGTTGAAAAGTACCGCTGGTGACATGAGGATAGATACTGAGACAAACAGGCTAGGGCACAGACTGGGGGCCTAGAAGGGGGACCCCTGTTCTCCCCCACGTGCGGCTCAACGGGGGCGCAGAACTCCGGGTAGGGCCGGAACGAACGCTGACGGGACGAAGGGAAACTGCAGGGTGAAGGGAACGAGGCCCTCTAGGAAAATCCTCTCGACCGGAACACTGAAGACAGAAATAAGAAAACTGGCCCCCGCGTCCCGGTGGGGAGAGCGATGCCCCGCGCAGGCCGGGCGTGCGGGTGCTCCGAGGCCTCTCACCTGACTTCCTCCTCCGCCGGCACGCGCCACAGACGCCCCATTGTTGCCCCCCAAAGGCGAGCCAAACAAGAAGGAGAGGAAGCCGCAGGCGGCGGAGGGTGCGCGGCGGGGCCGCGAGGTGAGGGGGCAGGGTGAGCGGGCCGCGCTCCTCTCCGCTCCGCTCCGTCGCGCCGGCCCCGCGCCTCACTTACCCCGCGCCGCGGTCGGGTCTTCGCGCCGGCCCAGGCGCCCGCGCCCGCCCTCGCCTCCGGCCCCGACCCCCGCCCGGCCGGCCGGCGCCCGGAGGGAGCCCGGAGCAGGCGGCGGCGCGGCTCGGGCTCGGCTCGGCTCGGGCTCCGGTGCGCTCGCCGGGACTGCGGCCGCCGCGCTCCCACCGCCAGGGGGAGAAGCCGGGCGGGCGCTGGGGAGGCGGGCCGGGACCGGGCCCCCCGCCGGCCGGCCCTCGCCGCACCAGCCGGGAGCGGCGGCGGCAGCGCGGTCTCCGCGGACCCCGGGCGCAGCGTGCCGGCCGAGGCGCCGCGCCTGCGTGCGCGCCGGGCGGGCGCTGCGGGCTCCCGCGGGGGCGGCCGGCCGCGGCGAGCGCCTCAGACTGCGGGCGCGGCGACCGCCCGCGAGCGGCTCCCGGCCCCTTCCCCCGCCCCGCCCCCGCCCCGCGTGAACATCCCTCCCTCCCGCGCCTCTTCCTCCCTCGGCCGCGCCGCCCGCCCGCCCGCCCGCCCGCTGCTCGCCTCGCTCTCCCTTTAAACGCCCACTTCGGATGGGGAAAGAAGACAACTTGAAGTCAAGTTGCAATTAACTTCCGCGGCAGCCGCAGCTCGGCGGCGGCGGCGGCGGCGGCAGGCGAGGCTGTAGCCGCCGCCTCGGGAGCCGGACGCCGGCGCGCCCGCCCGGGAGCCGACCCGATCTCGGCCCGCGCTCTCCGCCACCGCTGCCCCGACGCTCTTGCCTGAGTGAGTTCCGCTCCTCGCCTCCCTTCCCCATCGCTCACGCTCTTTCAGCCCCGCGTCTGCCTCGCTCTCTCTCCCCTCACAGCACCCAAACTTCTCGGGAGCACCCGCCCGCGGCGCCCAGGCCGGGCTGGCTGTGCTCACCTCTCGGGGCGCCGGGCGCGGGGTCCCCGAGCCCCTCGGGCGCGCACTCGGAGCGCGGACGGGTGGGTCGAGCGGCCGGGACGGGGACGTGGACGTGGAGCTGCCGCTCGCGCTCTCGGGGCGGGGACGCCCCGGCACACCTGCCGGCCGGACCCCGCTGGCCCCCCTCGGTCGGGCCCGGGCTTCGGCCCCTCGGAAGGTCCGGGGCGGTGGAAGAGCGCAGGCAGGCCAGGGACCCGCGCCCCCAGCCGGCGGCCGCCAGGTGCCCAGAGGAGTGGCCTGGGATGCGAGCGCCCGCCCGCCGCCCCAGCATCCTTGCCCGAGCCCCGCCGGCCGCCGGAGAGGGCCCGGGAAGTTTGTGACAACTTCGCATCCCGGAGCCACGCGGGCGCTCAACTTGGAGCCTGGAGTTTCGGGCCAAAGCCCTCGGCGATTCCTCGCCCCCTGCGAGTCGGTCGCGGGTGGGCTGCGGGCGTGGAGGAGGGCCGGAGGCGGGAGGCAGTGCGGGCCTCCGAGCGGGCCGGACCTCACAGGTGCCGCCCCGGGGCTGCCCCGTCCCCACTGCGGTTCAGACCGGAGCTGCTTCTACACCGCCGACCCCTTCCCCCCCAGCCCTGCGGCCGGCCGAGTTTTGGGGACGAAGCCGGCGAGTGGCAAGTCCAGAGAGGGACACGTGCGCCCTGGGCAAAGCTCTGAGGGGGACCCGCTCTCTCGGGATGACCCCAGCACCGAGAGGGGCGCGCTGTGTGCCACGCTCCTTGGAGGATGGAGCTCTGGCCTCCGTTAGGGCCAAGCTGTACTTACCAAGTGTCAACCACAGGGTCATCTCCGAGTGCCCTGGCTGACAACTGTGACCTCTCTGCCCTTCCTCGGAGAACTTTCTCCGCGGCATTCTGGATTTCTAGGCACGAGGCGTAAGACTTGGGCTCCTTACGGCTGTAAAAGTGGGAAGACAGAAAGATGGCGGGTTCCCTGGAGAGATCCTTTCTGCCCCACCGACTGGGGTTCCAGGTTTGCATCCTTGGAGGCCTGAGGACCGGTCTTTCCCAAGAGGATAGAGGAGAGGCTGGAAATGAATAACATGCTCCAGGTTTTGTCCTAAGCTGTCCCAGAAATTTACAGTGGGCTGCTGACAGAGTAAGTCACCCTTCAAAACTTTATTGAAATTTGCCCCCTGTCTAAAGTGGGTTTTCTGAGAATGTGAGATTTATTCTACCAAATACTGCTGCAATACATACATAAATAATCTTGTACTTTAAGTCTGAAGGAAGCCAACGCTGAGGTGTTTGCTCTAAAACCCTTTACTAATCTCCTGTGTGGTACTAGTGCTATGATTTAGCAGCAGTCCTTTATTTCTATCGCGTATTATTTTAGTAGAACAGTAGTACATTCATATACTGGCTGCTCCAGTCTGCTGGCAAACATTAGCATTCAAGCTTACATTTTTGACAAATGTGCAGACAGGAATAGCATGAATAGGCATCTTAAATATTAACAACCTAAGCATCTGTTGTGAAACAAATTTAATATATTTACTCTGTTTTTCTCACATTGTTAGAAAAGGTTATAATAAGTGCATAATTTCAACTTTAGTTAGCAGAAGTAACTGGCTGTATCTTTCACTACCTCTCCAAGCGTTTAACACAATCACCAGTCATAAATACTTTAATTAACTTGGTTAAGCACATTATTAAATATGCTTTAGACAGTCTTCATACAACGTAACACATAACAGCAGCGAAATATGTACCCTATTTTTGCACATTTTAAATGACTGCATTTTATAAATATACCAAGTATGTTTATTCTTCATCTCCATTTGACACTTATTCATATTTTTTCTAATAGAAACAATATTTTAGATGTTGAATTCTTCAGTCGTATGTAATGTATAATAGGTTAACAGTAGCTATAAAGTACAAAGCATTGTTAAATTTGAATATGACTACATGTAATGAGATTATGCAAGAGAAACAAAATCACTCCTCAATTTTGTATTCAGTTCTGAATAATGAATACAAATGATGGATGGAGAAAAAGAACAAATAGGAATTTCCCACCTAAAGAACTAGCTCCTTAAAATGTGTGTGTGTGGGGGGGGATAAAGAGGACCTAAAAACTTCCAAAAAGTCTGAATAGTTATACCAGAATCAGTGCATTCCTCACTTTCCCACAAGCTGAAATATGTAATAAATAATAGTTCTTTGTATGTAAAAGTATTCAAAAGGAATGCCTTTTGTTCAGTTGTTGTAATAAATTAATGTATTTTCTGGTTGATAATCTACAAAAGTAGTTCTTTTGTCTCCCAGCATCTTAAACAAGGACAACAAAAAATTGGTTTATTTCAGCAAAGAAGTCCGTTGCTAGCTCTATTAGCTATATAAATCTGTGATTGAATAAGACAGGATATACTGAATGATGGCTAAAAAGTACTACATTAAATTAGAAACAAATGAAATATCTAGGGGAGAATTTCTGTGTGTGTGTGTGTGTGTGTGTGTGTGTGTGTGACAGGTTGTAGATTGTAAATTAGGCCTAAAAGGTCAGGTGACAAGCACCTGTTCCTCATTATTGTAAAAATCTTCTGGTTACAAACACTATTAAGCTAAACACAACATGGATACACAGTAGGGACTCTATAAAGCACTCTAGTGGTTTTTCATCTGCTCTGTAAATTTCCAAAAGGCCCATACATCGATATCCCTTTATGGAAATATATCATTTCTTCCATATATGTTGTCTCCAATGACTGCAATTAATATTATATTAGTACTTGGAATTGGTGAAGTGCACAAGTGTATATGACTAAATCAATCTGCAGGTTATGTGTAGTTGAATGCAAAGACATTCCATTTCAAAACTTCCCTTTTAGAATCCATTGATCAATTATCAAAATACTGTTGGGTGTGCTAAATAGAAACCTTTTATACTTGCATTTTATACTTTTAAGATGTGCCCCATTTTAAATGATGCCACAAAATGTTTTGTTCAGTATTCACACATAAGGGGAAAATTAGTTGCTATATATCATCACAGCATTGTGGCATTTACAAAATCGGAAGTAAATCCACATTTTATGTGAATGCCCATAGGAAGTATCATTTTCTGATCTTCAGAGTTGCTGCTTTTCTCAGGAGCATTCAGAATTCTTCCTGCTGGAATTAGGGAGTTTGGCTTGCTTTTTATGAATGGTTTACTTTTAGATAATTCAGAGAACAAAACAAGCATACCTATGGAAAAGACCAAACTAGCACAAGGCTACAAAATGCTAGAGATGCTGGTTGGCTAGAGGAAGATTTTGAGTAAATTAGATAATTCAGATTATTAAATGCTATGTTATTTAAATATACTCTTTGTCATTCTTGTTTTTAAATAGCTTGTGCTTATTATATTGTGTTCATTTTTAGCATTTGTGATCAGATTACACAATAGCCACAGCTCTTGCTTTTCAAATTGATTTGTTTTTCAAACTACCAAACTCTGCGATGGTTTTAACAAATTGGTTTACATTTTGACAGAATAGAGTTAAGTTAATTAATAGATCAGGCACGAAAAAATCAGCTACGGGAGGGTATATTTTCTGGTAAAATGAAAGTTATGTTTCAGCGTGATGAGCATCAGGGCTTCAGTAATCTGCTCCTCGTGTGGAATGAACACTTCCTACTTCGAGCTAGCAGGCACCTACTGTTTATTTACGCTGCATTAAACTGACAGCTCAGCAATCAGAGGAAAAATATTACTTACCTTCCTGAAGTAAATACCAGTTTATAGGTTAGTGCATGTATTTATATTCCTGTCACCACTAAATAACGGCTCTGTCTCGGTTTTAATATCTACCTGTGCTATAACCCGGGGCTTTTGACTCTTCCTGGTTGGGAGTAGGGGTCGAGAGGAGTTTTTCTTATCATTTCCCAGTGGCAAAAACTTTTAAGAAGAGTAATTTCATCTCATTTCTGTCATGTAAGAACCAGTTGAAAGAAATGTTATGCACTTTTACTTTGCATACCTCAACTGTAACATCAAAACTCCAAAAGAATCTACATGCCTCTTGAAATAGTCATCTTAAAGCAACCTCAGGACAGATATGTTCAAACACATTCAAGAGTGTGTTTGCTAAATTAACTTTCTGCTAAGTTCCAAATATTTTAAACTGTTTGGTTCCATAGATAATAATTGTGATAGGCTTCCCTTCCAAGTCTCAGGTGGAATGCTTCAGTTTTTAATATTCTGTAAATATGAGTACAAAGTGGAACTCACTGGTTGATTGAGTCTCTCAGCTTCCCTCTGAAAATACTCTGGCCTCCCTTCTTTGTCTTTTTCTTAATCTCCCTCCTTAAAATGAGTGAGATTGGAAAGTTTTGATATCAGATATATCTGTTGTTTTCTTTTAAAGGTCCCTTCCACAGCCTCCTTGAAACGTCTAAATTCTGTTAAAGTTTAATTCCTGAACTCATAATTACCTCAAGGAAACTGCTGATTTCACTTAAATTATTTAAGAGGCTCTTACACTCATTGTCTGCACACAGTTGTCAATCTCAAATCATGTATACACTGACATCAGAACAGAATATGGTCTTAATATAGCATATAAATCAAATCTGTTACACAAGGTTCTTTTGCTTCATTATACCAAAGAAAAAGTGTCTACTATGGTAATTTATATATCATTTCTAACTGCTATTCTCAATGGTAAGTCTATTTAAACTTGATGTCTTCATAGAGTGTGATCAACACATTAACACACATTATTTCATACTCTTGAACTTATGCCAATGGTACCTTTTGCTGTTTATTTTTTAAAGTCTTTTTTAAGATCAGATATTTCATTTCAGAGTAAATAGATACAGCTTGTGTGTATGTATATTCAGGGTGAGATTTAGTAGTGTAGCGTTTCTCCAGCATATTGGCCTATTTTTATTCTTTCAAGTTATTCTGTATCACTTCCACAGTTGTTGCTGTCTGAAGGTTTGTAATAGAAATTCTAATCACTGCTTTCAATGGACTTTCAAAGATGTAATTCACTTTATGCAGGGATCTAGCTTAGTTATGAGAAATGAGAATTAGTTAACGGGTATCCCAGGACTTATGTCCCTGATTTCTGCTGAAATCAATTCAGTCCAGTTCTTTGGCATTTGGTAGAGAAGTCTCTCATAACCCAAAAATTAAGAGTTGGCTCAGTTTCCAGTGAAAGAAAAAAGTCTTACTGGATGAAAACATGTAATTGTGTGATGTTTTATTATGGTGTATCATTCATTTTAGAGCCGGCTTATTGTTGAATGCCTTTTTTGAGTACCTAGGAATACAGATCCCCCGTGAGGTTGAAGTGCAGGCAAAAAGAGGCAGATGTCAGGTTGCACCTGGTTGTGTCTTTACTAGACTGTCTGTGGAGGGGAGCTGGCCCCCTCCTCTGCACCCCTGCTCCTCCCCCAGGTGTGCAGGAAGTAGAGGGTGTTGTACCCAGTGAAGTGGGTGGACTCTACCCAGAGCTATGACCTGATTTGTGACGCACCCTCAGAACTGCAGTAATGGTCCAGCTGCTTCACAGGCAACTGGTAACCACCTCATTTGGGGATGCTTCTGCTTTGCTAGCAGTGCCACGGAGAACTTCGTCACTGTCACCTCATCAAAGACTACTTTTTCAGATCTCTTCTGTAGTGCTAGATTCGGACAAAAGCCTCTGACATTTAGAGGGTAAGTGCCAGAGAAGTTCCTACAGTCAGTTCCATATGGACAGTCAGGGATGCGGCCATAATAAGAGGCAGGCATTTAGTGTCCGGGGGAGGTCTGTTTGTTGGGATTTGCTTTTTCCTATCTCTAGATGATTCAGAACCAGGTATCAAGAAAAACTCCTCAGTGGGCGTTCATTTTTGAATGATGAGATATGATAGTAGTCTCCCAGAGGGAATTATTAGACCTTCTTTTCTTGAGATATTTGAAGAAAAGTTAGTTATCTCTATGATAGGAAATTCTTTAAATGCAGTTTTCCTAGAAGCCAGTCATGTAATAAGTAGATTGCTAGAGGTTTCTCTATGGTTTACTCCACGGTTTCTGATAAGCTGTTAAGAGCATGTAAATGACAATCTGGTCTTTTAAAGTTTATAATATCATGGACTTTAAAGTAAAAGAGGTTTTATGTTGTGAATACATTATTGTAATAATTACTATATAAATAAGGTAGAAGCTTGCGTATGCAGGTATCTTGTGAAATGAAGGTAGTCTTGAATATAGTATATCCATAATTAGCTGTTTGATGTTGAGTGCAATTGAGTTTTCCTGTTCCAGTGAACTAGACAATGGGACTCATTGGGGATTAACAGCAGGGCTATGAGAATCTTGATATATGGCAAGCTTCCCTTTCCCCAGAAAATATTTTATCAGTGAATGAAGTATTTAATCAAAATATTTACAGTTTTACATTTCAAAATAACCTGCAATTTATTAAATAATTGGAATGTTTGCTTTTATATTTTTACCAGTTGAAATGATACATTTTTTATTCAGTGGTAGATTTTCAAGACTGTGGAGAGGAAAGAACAGTATTTTAATAAGTGTGCTTTTTAAAAACAAACCTTAAAGGTGGGCTTCTTTTTGGATGGATTAAGGGGACTAAAAGACAATTTAGAACATTATCTTAAATGTTTAAAAATGACAGCTTTAGTTTGTATGGAGTCATTGTATTTTAATAATACTGTACGCTTATTAGTGTTATTAGAGCAGTAGACAGTTAATTACAGCCTTTTCTGAGACATGTTAACTGTATATTAACAATCATGTTAAAAAAGAATGATGTATACTCTTGCACACATGCTGCTACTTGCTATACTCTTGGAAAAAATTCTTTTAGAATGTATGGAGTCAACATATTTGGTTTAGAATCACCACAGATTTTTCTTCTAAAACAGAATAATTCTAAAACTTCTTGCTAGGTTAATAAAAATTTTCTTCATATTTCTCTGTTTTTTCGTATTAGTGTTGGCTTGATGGCTTTTACTAGTGGCATTAGAAATCATTTCCCCTCAGCAGTTTTAGCTTTCCCGTGTTATATTTTTGAGATGCCCACATTTTCCTATGTTTTAAATTCTTTGGCCAACATAAGCCACTAAAAACTTATTGAGTTGACTGAGCGCCTCTTGACAATTCTTCTGTGAAATCATTTTTGTCACTATTTCTTTAATCAAATCATATATTCTTAAAATTCTGTATAACCTAATATTTAAAGAATATGTGGACAGCTGAGCGCAGTGGGATTACTGCATTGTCCAAATCTCAAATCTGAGTTTTAGGTATGGTTTCTGCCATGAGGGAACAACAGATGACTGGACCTTCAGGAGCTGAAGGCCGGGTTTACCTTCCTAGACTGTTGTGCTAGACTTGTTAACCAGTTGAAAGCTCTTGCCTAACTTGACTTTGTAAGCCTGGTAACTTTGAAATATGGAGCTTAAAAGTGTCTCAGTGCTCCTACTTAAGCAAATTCATAGATTTTCCTTCAATAGAGTCCTAAGCTACAAAAAATGAAATGTATGATATATGTCTGTGCTGTACAAAAGAGTAGAACCTCATTTCAGTGGTCTGTGCCTTGCACCTTGTACATAGTGAGCACTCATTAAAGAAGTGCTGAAATAATAACAGAATATACACTATATATGCTTTATATATAGTATATACTTTATATGCTGATAAAGATCTGTTGCAGAAAAAGAGACTTTTCCTTGTAATTTTCTGTTTAACAGAGGTCATATAAACACAACTATACATGTCCCTGTTTTGTAGATAATTGGATGCCTTTCTTTTATTGCCAGTCATCTCTGTCTTTTTCTTTTTTCTTTTATTTATTTAACATCAGGGTTTCTGTTTTATCCTCATTGTCTGACCTCTAGATTAACTGTGTCTGTTCAGGTTCATGGTCCTTTGGTGTTTGGTTCTGGAAACATGTTCCTGGAGTCAACTGAGAGCTCTCCCCTGAGGTCTTTGCTGTTGGGCTACCACTAGGATTTTTTTTTCTTTTTTTTAATTCTAGAACCTCTGCACTACTATGGACTTGTGGCCCAAGTTTGACATTTACTCTTCTTTCCTAGTAATTTTTTTTTTCAGGATCCCGTTGACTACATGTCATCTCTGATTACTGCACAAAAAACATTGTTTTACTATAACTATATAGACATTGTTAAAAAATATTCTGAGATTCAGGATATTTATGTTAATAAAGATTTCACTCCATTCCTTAAAACTCATGCTGGACTTGCCATAGGGTTGAATTACTACATGTAAGACCTTCCAAAGAGTTCCTGGCATTCGATGAAAGTTGCCTACAAAAGATATTTCCTTTTGAATTTTATTTTATTTTAAAAACATGTGGGGCTATTTGCAAGACATTCCTGTTTAGTTACACAAAAGAAAGTATTCTTGAAGGGTTACACTGCTGGGGGACCTATTACATTGTCATGCGCATTCTGTCTCTTTAAAAACACAGTCTCCTCTATTTGCCCTATTAATTGTTGATATGTTGCCATCCACGAGACAAAAATTAGAGCTGTAATTAAATAATCATGTGATGCTCCTTAGTGCCAGTGAGAGCAAACTCATTTTTCCAGGCCCTGATGGTCACTGATTATTGTATTACTACTGGCTTGCTTTATTTTTTTAAATGATTGTCTGTAGTTTACCTAACCATTCTTCCTCTTTTCAAAATTAAAGAAAATAGAAAACGTTCAGTCAGTTAATTGACTAAGGGTCCACAGGGATGTAAAGTAGACATACCTTTTTTTGCTTTTGGTCACCTGGTAGGTTCTTTGGGGAGACTACATCAGTGTTGTGGTTGCCTGCCATTTAATTTACACTGGTGTTTTGGCTGGGATGGAGGCATATGGGGAATGCCAGGAGAATTACAAAAGGAGTCGGGTATTAAAATTCAGAAATGATTAAAATTGAAATAAAAGGATGCTGCTTCTTTGCCAGTACTCTGGCAGTCATAATGACACATAGAGATTAGTTTCCACCTTCATCTTTTCCTTCTTTCTCATTTCCTCTTGTTTATTGTTGACACATTTTTCTTATGTCTGTCTCTCATCTCTGTATCTTTTTGCACCATTATGCAGTCCTACTTTTCTGTCTTTCCTTAAGCATGGAGAAGCCTACTTAACCTTATTATAACAGTAACAGAATAGGTTATTAATATTTAATATGCACATGATTAAAATTTCTCTCCCCTTAAACATAGGTCAGCTGTATTATTATTAACTGGCATGTAATTTTTCATTTAAAATATTCTTATTCTGCCTTGCTGTTTTTTAAATGCAGTCTACTTTAGTAGTGATTTAATACATAATGTTTAGAAAACTGTGGTCCGCTAGTGAGAAAAGAACTTACCAGTCATGGATAATCAATTATGCATGAATTCAAATGTAACAGATGGAATCTGGTGAGTTAAAGTTTCTCTTTGCCTTAGTGGTTTTTTTTTTATTTGTTTGTTTGACACCTGTCTCTTATATATAGATAAACATCTAGCATAGCATGTGAGAAATTTCCTTCGTCTTTATTTTCTCTTTAGAGTGAGCTTAATTTTTTAAGTAATGTCAGAGAATTTTCCATCAGGTCTTACAGATGATCAGATACTGGCCCCTCATTCTGTAGACATGGGACCTGATCCTGCCAACTAGTGAAAGGTCACTCAGCTGGCTAGTGAGGGAGCAGCAAGACCCAATTAAGTTCCCCCAGCTTTTTCCCACTACTCCCACCCCAGCATGTGGCTTTATTTGTGGGAGTTGCTTAGTAGTAGGGATGGTAGATTAACTGGGTTTTGAAGGATTTCTTATTAAACTAGTGGTAGACTACTTGTGAGTTTTGTAAGGTCCCCTTGTATGACATACAAATGCTATCTGCGCACATTTATTTATTAGGTGCACATTTATTTATACTTGGATGCTGGCCAAACAACTGGCCTTCTCAAATCGATTAAGAATGCAACAAGATTAAGTTTTATAACCCAAACTGGGATATGATACACTAGCTTGCAAAGTGCATTGAGCTTGCGGTGTGGTGAATTTCCAGTGACAAACACCATTTATGCGAAGTGAATGAGAAAGTTACTGTTGAGGGTCTTATTACCTCCAAGGAGAGATAAGAAGCTTAATTTTCCATTAAATATAATATGACTATGTAGAGTTTGTTCAATTGGAGAAGAAATAGAAAAACAGTAGCTGTTGATTATCTTTAAAACAATGTAGTCTCCAAATAGTTACAAGCTGGTCCCCATCAAAATTTTTTATAAATATTCTCTTTGTTTCTCTGTCACATGTATATATACACACAGATAAAAGTAGTCTTTACAAAATAAATCAAAATAAATTATTGAAATATAGACTCAAGGCTTTTGAGTTCTCTTGTAAAAGTTATATTGTAGCATTAATTATAAACTTTTTGCTTTGTATCAGCTGGAAATTTATGTGAATATTTACAGTCCACATTAATTTTCTAATGAATGAAATTTTACAATAAGCACTAATGAGGAACAGATAGGTAAATATACCTATGGTTGAGCTATGCTGTGAAGCTATATTTTGTCCTTGAGTTAATGCTTTTACACATAAATATGTCTTTAATTTGTCCTTTCAATGTATTAATATTGTTTAGCCATGCAGATGAGTAAAATACATACGTCTTGTCTCAAATATAATGTAGAAATGAATTTCCAATTCATTAAATCTCCATCGTTTAATATAAAAGATCCTGATATAACATCAAGAGTAAATACAGAACAATATACAGCATATAATAGGACAAGATATTTCTAATTGTTGCATAAGAAATAAATATACTTTAATACTTATTACTGTCACTTAAGGGTGACAGACAAAATTGAATTTAGAGGCCTTTTAGAAATGTTATTTTACTTCAAAATAGAGTCTATTTTTGAATCCTTCATATGTTGAACAACTTACAAATGATTAGACTATATACATTTGTTACACAGGCAGCTCTGCTGCGCATAAGTATATGGCATTCTAAGTACCATTTAAGTGGAAAGGTATAATATTACATGAATGTAATTAATTTTTACTGCTTTGACAAACAGTTTAAAAGAACTTTTGAATGTAGCGTACTCTTTCTCTTTCTTTCTTGCACTTTCTTCTCTGTGTCAAGATACATTGAATACAATCCTCTTGCATTGGAGGAACCTCAGATTGGGTGAAACCATGGTCTCTAATTGCCAATCCATGTGAATTATTTTGGGGTCAGGTATCTGTCATACATGTCAATTATCTAGCATAGTCTAGATTGTGCTGTTAATAGGTAAGGGCAAACAGTGGAAAGTTGGGGTGAGGAGGGGAGTGTTTATTGAGCTTGTCTCAAGTTTGGCATTATATTTTCATAATATATTTTTGTCAAACCTGGGAATAAGTGAAAGATTGTTTGGCTTTTTAAAAAGTTGTGGTAGGGCCAGAGATTTAGCTCAGTAGTTCAGACTCCTGCCCAGCAAATGCAAGATCCTGAGTTGCATCCCTAGTAACAACATATAGCACTACCAGGCGTGGTGGCTCACGCCCACCAGCAATCAGTACCACATACTACAGTGCCGGGCACGTGCCTGTAATCCCAGCACTTGGGAGGCAGAGTCAGGACGATTGCTGAGTTCAAGGCCAGCCTGGCCCTAGTGAGCTCAGGGCCAACCTGAACTACAAAGCGAGACCCTGTCTTAAAAACAACAACAACAATAACAACAACAAAAAGCCAAAAAACCAGAAATAAAATAAAATAAAAAGTTGTGGTAAAATATATAATAAAATGTCATTCAGCTTGATGATATGAATTATATTTGCAATGTTATAGAACTGTTACCACAGCTGTTTTTAACCCTTTTCCACACGTCAAATAGAATGTGCTTTAGTTTGAATTAAACTTGCCTTTTACTTCAACACACGTCAAGATGATAGTGGTGTTTGCCGTCCAGCAGTAAAGCATTTGTTCCTAGTGTTGGCTTTCCTTTCACATGGACCATCCCTGGTCTAGTATTGTACAGAGAGCAACACAAAGTTATAATGCCTTTGGGTGATGGTCCTACAGAAATGACCCGGATTAGGATTTACACTCAAATTCTTTCTCCCTACAAGTATAACAGAAAAATCATAATAATGTTCTTATTGTTAAGGTTGATGTGTTTTTGGTGAAAGGCTGATTGAGAAAGGTTGCTGTTTGACTTGGTTGGAATTAAAATCCCCTGAGCTGTTTGCCGATGTTGAAGGCAGATCAGCTAGGATTGAGATGCCCTGCAGTTGGCTCCAGGGCAGGTGCACTGTGAATGCTTTGGTTCTGCTCAAGTGCAATGGCTTAGTCTGGAAATGCATCGAAGTTTTCAAACATTTTCGGAGAGCCCACTCAAGGTTGTGTGTGTGTGTGTGTGTGTGTGTGTGTGTGTATCAAATTCAACAGTGTTGAAAAAAGAATTAGAGGAAACTCAGATGGTTCTGGCTCCAGTAAATAATAGACTGGATTTAGAATTGTACTTCCATGTGTAATTTTGTGGTTAGTCGCTTATGTCTATGATGATAAATCACATACCTGCACAGGATTTCTGGCACCCCAGTAAATCTCAAGCAAGTGCCCAAATGCTAATTTATCATGGTTCCTCAAATAGCATACCTTAATTCACCAAATCAGTGATCTAATGGCTTGCCCCCCCCCCTTTATGTTTGTTTGTTTGAACAAGCGGCTCACCCATACATACAGTTCTTAAGTTTTTGGTCATGGACAGTCGGAATAGACGTATCTTTTCTAAGTGAGCCTGACCCCAAGATTGGGCTAACAGTTTTACCTTGGGGGTGTCCCAGCAGGCATATTTAATTCTCTTTCTAAAACAGGACCCAAACCAGTGGATGCAGAGCCTGGCTGAACCTCCAATCACCAGGAAGTTTTAAAAACCAGCCTGGCTTTCCCCTCAGCTTCTCTGTTTTAATTGCAGTGGGTCGCAGCCTGGACAGCCTGATTGAGAGACACTGCCCCTGGCTTTCCATCCCAAGCTAGTTAAGCAGCCTTCTCAGAAGCAGTCCTTCATAAAAACAGTTCCTGAATTTCTTCCCTGTGGTGACAGGCAGAGTGGGAGACTCCAGGAGTATATGTATAAGAAGCCTCAAGATACTTACTGCTTTGCAGTTTGGAGGTTCCAGCATCTAAACACAGAATACCACAGTGCAAGCTGGACAGGTAGTGTGATGGATCCCAACAGCTGGAACAGGCTTTGGACAAAGAAAACAATTTGTATGTTAAAGGAGATAGCAGAAGGAAGGTCCTCAAGAGCTAAAAGGGAGGAAGGCGTTCCCAGAGCCGAGGAACGGAAGGAGACATCTTGAAACTGCTCAGCACGGTGGTGGTGGTCGCCACACTGGTAAACTCAGCGGCACTTAGGGAATCTTTACCACTCACTATTTAATTTTGAATCTAGGTCTAGGTAGAAACACTGGTTTTGGTAAATTATTACCATTGTGCCATTTCAGAGACATATGATTCATTCCAAAACTATAGAAGGAATGGTAGGTAGCTTTATAAAATTGTCTGATAAAGAAGTGATACTTGTGAGTAAAAGGACCAAATGTTCTGTCAGTTTCTAGGAGTCAACTACAATGGCCATTGTTACACAGATCTCTTAAATTAGCATAAACACTGACCTTTCTTTGCTCTGCTGTAATAATGACCTTTGTCTATTGAAACTAAATCATAAATTACCAGTGGGTTTTTACATCCACCCGGAGTAATTAGGAAACAACTTTTGATCACTGTCAGTCAGACTATAACAGAAACCCAACTTATTTGGGGAAAAACAAAAACAAAACCCCTTCAGCCCTATATTTAAAGTTCATTATCATTACTCTTTTATCTTTCCAGCCACATTCACAGAGCTTTTGTCATTATTTTCTGCAGTATACCATTATTTGTTAGGTATCTGGATGCCCTCCCAGCTTGAGTAGGTTCAGTATCTGCAATTAAGGCTGCCAAGAGACCAGCTCTCAGGGCAGCTCTGCCTATTTTGTGTGAGGGCCCAAGGGAAGGGTAGGAATGACTGTGGTTTTAACTTAACCGAGGAGATACTTAAATGCTCGTGCGAAGCAACATTTGGAGTAAAAGCATATTATTCCAAATGTATTACAGGACCCTTTCAAGTACAGACGTGTCTTGAAAGTTGTCTTGAATTTGTGTGCAGCGGTCCACGAGTCTCATTCCATGCACCTGCGCAGGTCGATGGACGCATTCTAAAATGGAAAATGATCTCTATTCAGACATCATTAGAATGTCTGAAAGCCATTCAGCATCTCAAAGACTCCTGACGTGGTCCGAGATTCACTTAGTTGTTTTTTTTAATAGAAGTTCTTTAGGTAAGCACTGTTCAGAGGAACTTTTTTGCAAAGGGAGGTTTATAATTTCTACTGGCCTTTAAGATAACAATGAGCCGTATCAGGCTACCCTGAACCCAAAATATGACGGAGGAACTGATTTGTAAGTTCTGTTTAATTTTAATTCAAATTTAAAAGACATAATCACCTTCACCATTTCTTCCTCAGTTCTGCAATTTCTGAAAAATATTGTTGATAAAGTTAGTAATGGAAATTGGTCGCAAGTGGCACTGGGAACTTTTTGTTTCTGTATGTTCATTCACAGTATAAATACTATCAGGATACTGCATTATGTTCTTAGTAACGTGGCAGCAAACAGAGACTTCTCTCATAGGGCTTATAGTCTGATGAGGAAGATAGTTATTAAGGCCATAATTATCTAGATTGTTAATTAAGACCATTACAAAGGAGAAATACAAGATACTATGAGAATATATATAATAGAGGCCAGAATTTCTTGTAGGATTGATCAGAGTTTAGTCAGAGAAAAGTGAGAGGCAGCCTCCCTCTCTGAGTTCAGGGCGGGGTCACAGTGAAGCAGCCAGCATGTGCCATGCCCTGAGTGCCAGTGTGTATGCTGAAGCTACACATGCGTGCGCGCGCGCGCACACACACACACACACACACACACGCGGCAAACTTCTGAACTTGAGCAAGTAAATTCTTTCCTAAACTGTATGCAGCTGTAATGATGTCGATCATAGATAATGTGATAAGAGGGTGTAAATGTTTACAGGATATTGCATTTCCTCTCCAATATATATTTTGACAGAGTTGTTAGGCTGCAGCCCCAGTCATCATTTCTCTCTGCTCTTACTAATTGATATTTGGTCCATTCAAGATGTACAGTGGAAAGTGGGATGCAGCAGAGCACTTGCCTACCAGGCACTGAGCCATAGGTTCAGATCCCAGCACTGGGGGGAACAAGGGGAAATGAGCACTGTCATCGCAGACAGACAAAATAAGATACACAGCCGCAAAGCATATGGCTTAATGAGACGTCCATATACGGCCAGATCAGACCATATTCCCAGAAATTCATATATGGAAAACACCACCTGCAGCTAAAGCCAAAAAACAAAGAGTCGACATGACAAAAAGAGCAATATGCTATATAAATTGTGCTGTCTTTAGAGTCCAGAGATAGCCAACTGTATTTGAATTTTAAAAGATGAAAAAAAATGTCCTTAGAAAGTGTTATGGTGGTAAGCATCGCTTTACTAACTCACTGGCGGAGGAGTTGCTATATCTTAAAAGCTTTCGAATCCTAAATGCTTTCACTGTTACAAGTGTATGTGCTATTCAGAACTCTGAATGTGTTTTAATGCTTTCGAATATCTGCCTGCTTATTTATCTTAATACTGCTGCCATCTGAAATAGGCAGTAGTCCTTTCATTAAGTTTTTTAAAAAGCTTGACTGTTACAATAGTTTGACTTTGCTTCCTTTGTGTACCCAGTGTGCTCCCTTATGTGAGAGAACATTGATACACTTTGTGTGTCCACATGTAAAAGAATGTGTCTGAGTTGCAGTATTTCACGTTTCTAAAGTTTTCTATTTTGATAGGAAGTTTACAGTTTAACTTTAATTACTTTATTGCATCTCTGTGGCTAGATGAAAGATGCCTGTGTAGAAGCAGTTGATGGCCCCCGTACCATCATAACTAATCTCATGTATGCCTAGGAAGTGGGATTTTTCTAATTATCTTTGTTTTCTTTTGATCTGAATTTATATTGGTCAATAATCAGTGGCTATAATAAAATACTCAGCAGTCATAGATAATATATAAGTTCATCAATGTATATCACCAGGGTATAACCCTTTGTGTGCCATTTTACTTATGTTATTTCATATAGTCATATAGAATAAAGAATGCTTTGGGGGAACTAATATGCACATATTATTAATGGATTCAAGATCATACTTTTTATAATAAAGTCATTGTTAATGGTCTTTATGTTCATTTATTGTTTATCATTTCTAAGATCATGCAGTCATTACCTTCCTTTTATGTTTATGAATAGATTTGTGATTCCTAGAAAAAAGGTGTTCTTCAGATTTAAAAACTACTGTTTTAATTTCCATGGTATGTTAGCATCGATCAGGTCTTGGGGAGGCAATTGAGAGGTTATTTTGTCTTATTTATTTGTAGAATAATGGGACAGACATATTTACACTGTTTCATACTAACATATCTTAATACTGATATTTTCCATAACCTTTTTTTTTTAGTGTTTCCTTATTTCAAATTTTATTTTACCTAACAGCTTCCTTTTCATCTCATTTTTCTTTTCTTGGAGGCATTTCACTGGAGGTCAGTAGGGGAACAAGTAGCATTCTTTTGTAGCCTGTTTTTTCTTTTCTGTCGCCATCGCTTGCTTATTGGTTCTCCAGGGTCTTAGAATCCACTGTCCCCTGACAAGCCAGGCTCCAGGGAAGCATAGGAAGCATCACCAATATGACTCAACGACTATGATATCCGTATTAGAAACTTCAGATTTAACCTAGTCTATGTTTGAAAATGTCATTAGAGAGATACGTTTTGGTGTCAAGCTCTCCCTGTATTGTTCAGGCTAGCTTGAATTCATTATGTAACCCAAACTGGCCTTAAAACTCATAGGTAACCTTCTTCCTCCTGCTGAGTGCTGGGATGACAGGTGTGCACCACCATGCCTGGATTAGAGATAATTATGATTCTTTTTTAGACTACCCGATGTTTTTACGTTTAAGATACATTTAAGTATCTCATTCAAGTGGTTCATCCGACCAATTTATCGATTTTTTTTCACAACTTAAGAGTCTCCTCCAAATTCCCATATATTTCAGCTTTAAAAACATGTATTATTAGCTTTTTAAATGAAGATTGCCTTAAGTTTCTTTTCTTGCTTGGGATGCTGTTTGTATTTGATCATCAAACACTTGCTCAAGGCTTAGCTTCATGTACACCAAGATTCACAGTTGCCTTCCTGTCTTTTGACTTAACCTCTCCGGTTTGTGGGTGAAACTTGAGTGCAAATAGAGTGATATATTTTCATCCTAAACTTGTCCTTCCCCAGGAGACCATAATTTCCTATACCTTATCTTCTACTTTACTTTCTGCTTTTCTTAGATTTCTTGTGCAAACTGTTTGCCTCTTGTACTGGTCGCTTTAAAGAGCTTAATTTGCATATTTCCTCTTATCTCACTACTTGTGCTAACTTGTTGCTTTTTTATGTCTAACAAAGTGTATATTTGACTTTCTCTCTTTTCCCTGCCAGTGTATTCTCCAAAATAATTCTTCGAACAGTTATGGTCTTGTTTAATGATTAACTACCTTTAGCGTACTAAAATGGTGGTATTAAAACCTAAGCGATAAATGATGCATTTCTACTTTAGGTGAGATTGTAATGTTCATCATTTTTATATGAACTATATTTAATAGATTATCTTGATCACACGTGATGAGTATGGATTTAACTGGGGAACTTATCCTGTATTAATGCATACATCTTGATTGCTGCCACAGATGTATTTACCAACCTAAACTTGTCTTTCACCCGGTATAAATTATTTTTACAAAGAAGACACTTTCTTTTGTAATAACAACTCAGATGTCTTTTCAAATGATCCAAATTTTGTTTAATTCGACAACTATGGGCGTCGTATTTCTTCTTCTAAACTATCCACGTGGGACTTGGACCACCATCCTATACCGGCATTTTTACAGTTTCCTCTCGACAGTTTAGAGATCACCCTCCTCCGAGAATAGATAGTTGGGAGAGCAGAGCGTTTCCAGGCCCCCGGCCTTTAGAGCCCTGCAGACGTTTCTGCACCCTCTGCGCGCCTCCGGAGCCAGCACCTCCCGACAGTCCCCTCCGGCCACTTCCTGGAGTCTCCCTAGCTCCGCGCCAGCGCCAGTCACCTGGCGTCCAGCCCCCTCCCGCGGGCCGCGCACCCCACCCCGCCGTCCCTCGGGTGGCTCCCGGCGTGTTGCTCTCCGCGGCTTTTGTGGCGTGTAGGTGGCTGGGTAGTCCCCCGGCCCTCGCCCCTCCGCCCGTCACTTTCGCTCCCGCCCCCGCGCGCCGCCGCCCCCGCCCGGCCCCGGCCCCCTCCCGCCGCCTGCGCACACCTGCCCTCCCGCCCGCCCGCCCGCGCCCCGCCCTCCTCTCCCCCGCTCCCTCCCCTCCCCCGCTCCGCTCCGCGCGGCGCTGCGCGGCGGCCGCTGCCAGGGAAGCCCCTCGCCTCCTCCCCTCCGCGCTCTCCCCGGCGCGCCCGGCGGCGGCCAGCGCAAACCCTCGCGCGGCGCCCTGTTATTCTGGGTATTGTGTGTAATAAATGTCGGGCCGCCTCACTCTAATCAAGCTCATTACAAATTCGTGCGCGCCCGGGGCCGGAAACCGTGCGCTCCCCACCCCCACGCGCACTCATTCACGAGTTACTTGTCTGAGGCTCAACTCGCCGCCCCCGCCCCCTCCCCAGTCCCGGCCCTCCAGCCCGGGTTTTAATCCCCATCCCTCGCGCGCCGTGCACCCTGCCCCCCGCCGCCGTCCCCGCCGCCCGCGCCCCTTCCTCCTCCTCCTCCTCCTCCTCCTCCCTCCGCCGCCGCTCGCTCCCGCTCCCCGGACGCGGCGGAGCGGCCGGCCCCGCTGGGGAAGCTCCGGGCGGCGGCGGCGGCGGCGGCGGCGGCGGCGGCGGCGGGCGGGCGGGCGGCCGGGAGGAGGCTGCGTGCTCGGGCTGGGCTGCGAGCGGGTGACTCTGTATTAAAATGAGGAGGAGGAAGAAGCGGCAGCCACAGCGGCGGCAGCGGGAGCAGCGGGAGCAGGCGCAGCGGCGGACGGGGCTGCAGCCCGGGCGGACGCGCGGAGCCGAGCGGGGCCCGGCGGCGGCGGCGGCGGCGACAGCGGCCGGGATGAGTCAACTCGGCGTTTAATGGGGGCAGCGCCGGCGGCCAGGGCCGGAGCGAGGAGAGGCGGCCCGCGCCCGCCGCCCGGGGACTCGCGCCCGCACGCACGCACACTCGAGCGCACACACACACCTCTCCCCGTGCCACCCGGCAACCACCGGCCTCGGCACAACAACAACAGCGGCGACGGCCGCCCCCAGCCCGCCCGGGGCCGAGCGCGGAGCCGGGCGCCTCCCGAGGACGCTGCCCGCTTCCCCTCTCCTCTCGGGAAACTCCTGAGCAGTTTGGTGGGGTTTCGGGGCGCCTTTCCGCCCCGCTCTTAGTGCCATTGTGGTGCTCGTTGTTTACCTCGGACTCGCGCGGAGGGGGAGCGGGGCGACTTTTGGGGGGGAGGGGCGGGGAGCGCGTCGCCGCCGGGCGCGGCGGGGGCTGGGGCGCCCCATCTTCTCCCCTCCCCCCCGCCCCAGCCGGCGCTGCCCCCTCCCCGGGCGCCCCAGACGCGCGCAGCCCCGCGTCCATGGGCAGGGAAGGGGTCCTCCGGGCTGTTGTCAGCGAGGGCGGGATCAAAAGTGGCGTTTCAGTGCCTTTCCGGGGCTGTTTTGGCGACCCCCGTCCCCCACTCTTCCTGTCCCCTGGTAGTTGCCCTCGTTGGGGGTGCGGGGCTGTGAGAAAAGTTTAAGGTTTGTTAATAATAGTGGTATCTGTTGGGGGTGGGGGCGGCCGGGAGGGAGGCGAGGTGGCCTTGCCCGCTCCGCGTTCTCCGGGCTTCCTGGAGAAGAATACTGCAAGTGACAGCCAGAAGTAGACTTTCTGGGCTCGCGCCGAAGAACCGAGCGGGAGGGAGGACGAGGGAACCCTTTTTTCCCCTCTCTTGCTCTCCTTTCTGGAGATCTTGTCCGCAGTGATTTATTTGTGTTTTTTTTTTCTTTTTGAGAAATTCTTCAGTCACCTCCTCGCCTCCCCAGCACCACCACAGTGTACGGCTCCTGTCGGGTTTTGCTTTGTTTTTACGACCCCCCCCCCACGAATCACTTGTCAGATCAATTTTATCTTATCCCTCCTCCCTGCCTCCACTCTCCCCCTCCTCCCCATTGAAAACCCTGTTCTCCGAGGTTAGATATTTTACAAACCATATATATGTTGTTTTTTGAATTGTGATTTTTTTTAACCCCCTCTCTCATGGCTACTCTTGTAGACGTTTATTTCTGCCCTTCCCCCGCCTTGGGGGGGCGGGAGTAGGGGAAGAGAAAATAATACAATTTCAGGGGAAGTCGCCTTCAGGTCTGCTGCTTTTTTTTTTTTTTTTAATTAAAAAGAAGGGATATAGAAAACATCAGTCTTGAACTTCACTTCAAGAACCCCGGGCTGCAAAGGAAATCTCCTTTGTTTTTGTTATTTATATGCTGTCAAGTTTTGAAGTGGTGAGTTTCAGGTCGGTTTTGCTAATTTCACTCAGTAAAACTGCAGTGTTTCAGTTTCTAGATAGTACTTTGCTTCTTTGTCTCTTTAAAAGGTCACAGTGAAAGCTTGGCCTGGATCGAGCCGGCCATATGGAATGGATAAGGGCACGGTCTCTTAATTTGTGATTAGGGGGTTCAGTGGGGGCCAGAGAAGCGATCTAGCAAGAAACTCATTGAAAAGGACACCACAATGCAAAAACTAGGTTCTTGAAATCGAAATTTCGTGTTTTTCTTTCTTTTTAAGGAAATTGTCGCTGAGGCAGGGTTCACAGTTTCATTCAGTGATTATCATATACGGTCTTAGTTTATGGACAGGGAGATGGGGTTTTGACAAAATAGCCTGCATTGTGTGTGCCAAACAGACGTTACACCAAAATGGGCTTTAAAATGTGTAACTCAAAAGAAACTCTTCAGCCTGGCATCTGTTGAGACCGCAGTCAGTTCCCGCTGCTGTCAGACCAGGCAGGCCTGTTGGAGGTTGCTCTTTTCAATTCCAAACTGAGGTTTGGTGAACTTTAGCCTTGGGCATAGAGTTTAAAGGAGTAAATTGGGTGTTTTATGTGCATGTAATTTTGCTTTATAATGTAAAGCTTTTTACAGGATGACTGTTAATAGATGCTTCTAGGTGGGTATTCAAAGGACAATTCTGCATGACCTATATGATGTTTTGATTGTCAATACATTAACTAAATTATAATCTATCACTTTCATTTGCTGTACAGCTTATAGTGCTGTTAAGCCTCATGATTACTTAATAGGTTTTGTGGTGTTAACTTTGATGCTGTATTCTACTTCTTTTTTTTCCTCAGGGGTTGCCCCCAAGGGTTAAATATTTTACTTTCGAAATCCATAGGTTGTAAAATTTGTCTTCTCTGTGTGAAGGCAACCAACTTTTAAGAAAGTAGTTCTGCATTTTAATCCACACGAAATAGTCTGAAGAGTGTTTTGAATAAGTTAATAATCATCACTCTAATTTTGGTTTGAGACTGCAGTTTAATGGAAAAGAGTAATCTTGATAGAAAGTGGTTTAAAAAGGTGCATTTATTGTTAATGAACCTCATAACCAAAAACAGATGGGACCCCGATCAATGGTAAACCTTTAGTTCTCAGTGTGCCACCCTGGAGTACAGAGATAAATAGCCATTATTATTTCTCAAACTTTATAGTCCTTCAGTTGGTGTTCTTAAGGTTGCTTTTAAACCTACAGATTAACGTCGCTCTCTCCCCTTCTTGATTATACAGGATGAAGCAGTCTGTGGTTAAGAAAAAAATGTTTACAGAAAGGCATGCTAATACACACTGACTTTCAACAAATGCAGATCTAAATAGCTTAGGTATAATCTTTAATGATACAACAAATGTCAAATTAATAGCTAGAAGGAATTGATAGTTATCATGTTCTCCTTTTTTTCCTAAATATGTTCCCCTTGGAGTTGATATGCCCAATACTTCAAGTATGATGAAAGTTCAAAATTTACTCACTTGCTCTTATAAAATCTAGTTAAAACTGTATCTAGAAGTGACTTTTATATTGAACTAATAATTAACCTTGCAAGAGTGGAAAATATACAGTAAAACCGAATGTAATTATATTTTTTCTGTTATTACAGTATTAACTTCATTGCATAATGAAACTACTTTCGAATCCTAAAATGATGTTTTACCAATAACAAGTTGTTTTGTTTTAGAGTGAACTTGGCAATCCCCCTGTTATGTATGTAACTAAAGTCTTTTCAGGCTTTGCTGTATATTTAAAAGGATAACCACATTTTATTGGTAGTGCACACTTAAATATTACCTGTAAAAGACAGGCTGGAGTTGTAATTCTTCAGTAAGTAGGATATTTGGAGAAGTCTTCTGCTTCTTCCTGTTTGCCTAGAGGTGAAGTGACTCAGTCACATGTTTGACCCAAGGCTTGATGAGATCTTTAACAGGGTCAGAGCTCTTGAAACTTCCATAGTAGAAAATTTGTCTGCATTAGCAGGGAAAGCCAGTAGAGTCTAACAATCACTTGGAAGTTCACTACCTCCATCTGAGATGATGTATAGTTTTTATAAAACACATGTAAAACATGAATATATTTTAATGTCTTAGGCTGTGATATTTCTTCCATCTTTTTAAAAAATATTGCTATTATAGTCTATAAAAGTTTGTAGTTTTTTAAAAATTAGGACTACATAAACAATTTGCTGTTTTTCTTTTTAGCTTGTGGTCATTCTCGTTCTAGAAGTAAGCCCATTTTTGTTCACATAGATTTGTTTGTGACCAATTACATTTTCACTAACATCTGGTACAGTTGCCACAAATTATTAATTTGAGTAGAAATGTAACATCTGTATTATAGACATGTAGCTTTATAAATATATTTGTGGTGAGAAAAGTCTAGAAAATGTTTATGTGGGACACACAGAACTCAGACCCTCACTCCATTCTAACATGTCTTCTCTTTAAATTATGGCAGGTAATCTTTAGAGAGTGACTGAGTATGGATCATTTGAACGAGACAACTCAGGGGAAAGAACATTCAGAAATGTCTAACAATGTGAGTGATCCGAAGGGTCCGCCCGCCAAGATTGCCCGCCTGGAGCAGAATGGGAGCCCGTTAGGAAGAGGAAGGCTTGGGAGTACAGGTGCAAAAATGCAAGGAGTGCCTTTAAAACACTCGGGCCATCTGATGAAAACCAACCTTAGGAAAGGTAAATGCTTTAGAACCAAATTCTGATTAGCTGCAAGTGCCATGTCTACCCAGTGCCCCGTGGTGTGGGGCTGAAACCCCGAAGCTGAAACATTCTTTGTATATTCTTTTCCTGGCTTCTCCTTCTGCTGTGAAATTAGTTATGTTCTGGATATGGTATCAATCAGGTTTTCAAAGTGTAGGCAGTGTTTCTGAGTGCAACATCTTATCCTAATGCAGGTTGGAGTTTTTTGGGTAATAAAGATGAAATGGTCTTAGTTTATGCCAGGGTCGGTTCAAGAGGTGTTGTTGTAGTAAAGAATAGTAGGTGACTGTTGAGTTTACACTGATACTTATTAAGAATGAGATATTTAGGTTGCTTGTAAGTCACCCAAGGCTTTTTATTTATTTATTTTTTGGGGGGTATGAGTACCAGATGTCAGAGTTTCGGAGATCATGAAGCTCTTACATAAGATGATATAAAAGTTTGGTAATTCCATTTTTATGAGTTTTTTTCCCCTGAAGAGCATATTCATTATTTAGTAGTGGAAAATCAGATAATTCCAGTTTTCAAAGTTTTGCTGTATTTAGGTAAAAGAAGGGTAGATTTAGGTGAGTTTATGAAGAAAAGATATATAACTGCCTTTTGCCAATGTGAAACGTGATGAAGTTTAACAACTTTGAGTGTGTTTGACATAAAATAGTGCCTACCCTGGGTGAAATAGGTGTACCTCAGAAGAGTATTGTGTTTCTGAATAGCACATAAAGAAATCAGATTTTCCTTGCATTTGCTAAGTAAAGGATAAAAATGCTATCTTTTAGCAACCAAGAATATTAAGTAGATAAAGTTAGAAGGCAGAGGAATTTCATTGTGTTTGATGCATAACATTTATCATACAATCATTTATTTTTTCCTTGGTTTGGCGAAAACAAAGAATATATTGATCCTGAAATGAACAGACACAGCAGTCCTTATTGTTAGATCTTTATCTATTAAAAATGGAAAAACAGCACTTCAGCAAATTCTTTGGCCTCTACTCATGATTACCCTATTTATTGATTGTTTGCCAAGAATGTATGCATCTTAAGAAAGCCAGGGTAAGAGCATTAAAAATATAATTTATTATGGCTTTTCAAATGGAGTGCATTAATATTGTACTGTGAAGCACTGGGGCTCTATAAAAAAGACTTTCTGACGCCTGCAAACATATAAGTTCCATAAATTCCTAAATAGGAGATTTCAGCTGTCTCTGGTATTATGTGATATTTGCACAGCAAACTTTAATGCCAGGACAGTTTTAGACAAGGATTCTACAGACTTCACTGCTCCTTATGGCAGACGTGCTGTTTACACAGGCTCATAAACCTCCAGCAAAAGCTTCTAAGACTGCCTTCAGGTTTAAATCATGTGGTATTTTTAGCATTCAGCAGTGACCAGTGCTCTCCCCTTTTAATGCTGGAAGGTTGTGAAGTTGCTGTAGTTGGAAGTCTCGCCAAACACTGGGACGAATAATTGTACGGTCAGAGAAGGCTCCTGCTTAGCATTACTCTCAGTAACAGCAGGGCAACCCTGACAGTTTGCTAGAAGATTTAGCAGCTGGATTTATAATTAGATGATACTTTTGTCTCTTTATCTGTAGCTACCTTTATTAGCTATGAAGTACCTCTAAATTTGATCAATAAAAAACAAAGTAAATACAGTATATTTCAATACTTTAAAAATTCTACATTGTTTCATAGATCTGGGAAGTTATTTCTTAGGCCTGAGAAGCAGCGTATAATAGAACACATCTGTTTCGTTCCATAAGAGGAAAAAATCAATGTATATGTTTTTGTTGTAGTAACCCAGTTCTTTGAAGACATCAGTGCAAGGGGAGGAAGAACCACTGTACAGTAATTTCACTTCCTGCTCAAATTCTTTTTTTAAAGTATTTTATTCTGTGATGGCTTATTTTAGAATGTAGACAGGTCTTTGCTTAATCAAATTTACAAAGTCACTAAAGCTTTTCAGAATTCCATCCCCCTCATCTTATTTTTTGGGAGTATGGTTTTTGTTTGACAGGTGCTAGATAAAAATTGTGGCTGAGCTGAGAAAGCACTACAAAGAAAAAGGGGTTGAATGTTTTTATTTGTTTAGGAGATTTTGCCAAAATACCTTCAAGCCAAGGAAGAAATCACCAGTTTGCATATTGCTATTTTTGCTGTGGTCTCCCCAAGTCGTCTTCTAATCCCTGATGGGTTCTCTCTCTGGTATACAACAGCTGAATGAATGACAAGGATATTGGCAAGCTGTGCAGCTTGTTTTTCATGCCTACCCTGTTGGTGCTTCCGAAGGAGTTTGTGAGCCTCTCTAAGTAAACCTAAAGGGGTTTATTTGTCAGAGCTGGAATCTCTTGTGAACAGTTCACTAAAGGTTTGGTGAAGATAAACGTGGGAAAATGTAGCTGTTTTATTGCCGGTTTTTGTTCAACAGAAACAGGCAAATAGAGAATTTGTAAAGGGCCTCTCTGGCGTCAGTAGGAAATACTGATTTTTGGAGATAGCTGAAACATACTGGACATTTTCAGAAGTTGGTAGGATTCTTGAGTCCGAAGGACAGAGCTTACGCAGGCATGAGTGTTGTAGGCTAATTGGGGATCCTGGGTGCCCTGTTAAAGTAACCCTTGTCATCATTTATGCCTAAGATGATACCCTCTTGGCAGTTTGCCAGGGTATAGTTCAGTCACATCTGTTTTTAACCCTTTTCTGTTACTAGTGCGAGTGTGACAGTACAGTGCATAAACACCTTGGGTGCAGTAGCAGTCTGTGATTTCTGATTCTAGACCGACGCTCTTCTAACAGTGCTGTGACCTGTGCTTATTAATCATGTGGCTACTGAGTCATTGCTTTGGATCAGAGTAAACCAAGAGAGGGCATATCAAATCCATGTGCATTCTCTATTCCAGTAGAGCCTGCAGAGGCCACTTCGTTTTCGGTCCCGGTTTTGCCATATTGTAAAATGGAACTTGTTCATTTTAAAGACTGTGGCCACTGTGATATCTTTTTCAGTTAGGTAGATGAAATGACTAGTCACACAAGTGAATGTTTACTTCTATATTATGCACATTGAAATTGTATGCTATGATTATCAGTGTGGTTTTGTGTTTCTTAAATGGAACTGGTTAAATACCTAAAAAAAAAAAAAAATCACTTTTGACCAAAGAATATTGTTGAGACCCAAACAGAAAAAGTTTGTTTTTAGCAGAAACCTGTGGGCAGCAGGAAGTTGGCTTCTGAAGCCCCCTGCAGAGCATGCTGTGTGTATACTGTATAGTACTCACCCCAAATCAGATAAGACACACTTCTCTCTTGTCAGCATTATTATTTGATCAAAAAGTAATTCTACATTTATTGCTTTTGGAAAAGGCATTATTAAAATTAGACCAGAGCTCAAGTTACCTTAAGACCAACCTCATATTCTGTTTAAATATTTCTCTTACAACTTTAAAAAAAAATAAAAGATCGAATATATCTATTTGTGTATGAATGTTTGTATATCTGTACCCAGTCTGCCTTGGAAGTGCAGTCTTTCACTCCGGTAAAGATTTATTTTTGCAGCATAGTTTTTCCTACTCTTCCAACTGTATTTCTAAGGATCATTGTTTTCCTGTCTTTTTCTCTGTCTTTTTGATAGGAACCATGTTACCAGTTTTCTGCGTGGTGGAACATTACGAAAACGCCATTGAATATGATTGCAAGGAGGAACACGCGGAATTTGTGTTGGTGAGAAAGGATATGCTTTTCAACCAGCTGATAGAAATGGCATTGCTGTCTCTGGGTTATTCGCACAGCTCTGCTGCCCAGGCCAAAGGTAAATAATGCATATGTGGGGTGGGAAAAATTGCTTGGAATCCTTTGTTTACCTCGTAGAGAAAAGCAGTGAATATTTTAGTCAAAGAGCTGTAGCCTGTGTTTTATATTGGTTCCTTATAGACTGTGGCTTTAAAAAATTGGCTTAATTCAGTTTGGTTTAGTTAACACACATTTTGCTCATGTGGAATGTTGAGGTAGATTTTTTTTTTAAATGACTTCAGCTGAATCATTAGTATGCTTATTGACCTTAATAATCTGCTCCACTGAGGACCCACAAGGAAGTGAGGAGCGTATTTGAGCAGATGGACTGTTGAGAGTCAATTTGCATTTATGACTGAATATCTAGTTCTGTTTCTTTTATTCTGTTTCTGATGGTTTTATGGGCTGTAAAGTATTTTTCAATGCTGATTCCCACTGCAATAGAGAATCTTATCTAAATTGTAAAGCCATTTAGAACTGGTTCTGCTATGTCTTATTAGAACTTTCTATAAGTTAGGAAAATGTGGCCTTATGCATAGGTTTTATTGATGGGGTGTTATTTCCAAAATAATAAACAACCCTATAGTCATTTACATAATTTCACAATTTGGAAAGCTAAGCTGTGAATATTTTCATTGACCTGCCTTTTAGAGAAAAGGGAATCATTCAAACAGAAATAACAATATTGCTTGTGGTGGGGGCAATGGGAAAAAAAAAAAAAGCCTTCTACTAGATATATCATCTGAGAATAAAACAGTCAGTGATGTCTTCTTTATCTGGACTAGGGCTCATCCAGGTTGGAAAGTGGAATCCAGTTCCACTGTCTTATGTGACAGATGCCCCTGATGCCACGGTAGCAGATATGCTTCAAGATGTGTATCATGTGGTCACACTGAAAATTCAGTTACACAGGTGAGTCCAGGCAGCAGCCCTGCTGGTTCTCTGAAATAGCACGTCTCTCCTCGGCATTCAGTTTCTGTTTACTGTGTGTTTCAGAGTGGCTAATCCAAATTTATTTTGTTACCTATACCCTCCTGCTTTTTTCCCTCCTGCTAAATTCAGAGTGTAATTTAAAAACGCTGCCCCCAAATTTGTAGATTTTTATAGGTTATCAGAAGATAAGACTTTTTGTACTTAGTTAAATGATGCATTATAAGAAGGCATTTTACATAAAGTTTACTTAAGAAAAAAATATTTTTGCATATCATGAACAGTGCCATCTGTGTACATTTGTGAAAAAATGCCTTATTCGCTATTGCCATGATCTTATTTATGTTTTTTTTTTTACCATTTTATTTCGTATGAACAGAGTAATGTAAGGGAGGCAGTTAATACGTTAATGCTTTTCACGATAGCTCCTGAGAAAGCAGTACACCTTAAATTGTCTTCCCAAGCGCATCAGAGCAGGAAGGTAGAAGTAACATGAAAAAATAGCCACCACAGGCAGCTGATGTATAATTCATGCATCGATACAGCAGATGTGTTGTATAAAGTAATTAACTAATCGGAACAATCAGGAGACCGAGAGCAATCTCCAGATGCATCTGTTTGATGCGCAAAATGAAATCTGTCTGTCTTAAAGGAATGTTCTGCAGCGGGGATGCAATCTTGTAATAATCCCCTTTCTAATCTGTGTCTCAAATAGTTGCCCCAAACTAGAAGACTTGCCTCCTGAACAATGGTCGCACACCACAGTAAGAAATGCTCTGAAGGACTTACTCAAAGATATGAATCAGAGTTCATTGGCCAAGGAGTGCCCCCTTTCACAGGTACTTAGCATCGCTGTAATAAATAATAAGGTATCATGGGCAACCTGGGCTTGAGGTTGATGGGGCTCTGGAGTTTAAAGCAACTGGTATGTGAGGCAAGAATTTGCCCATACTGCAAAATGACTGGACCACTGCTGAGCTTTTAAAATATGCCTGATAACTCTGAACAGAGCTTTTACTCTTCTCTCCAGTGGGGGAAAGTGTTAAGGATCCTTGACAGGAAAAATGGTTAAGCAGCAGACTAGGCTGGCTAGTCTTTCAATTCTGTGAGCATGGAGGCCACCATCTCCTTCATGACTTCTTGAGGGTAGTGTGATCATTCAGAGGTCTGTCACTTGGGAAAAGCAGTGTTAGTGTCAACGTGTGAAGCTTCCATGTGCCATCTGAATAAACTAAGGGTACAGTTATTGGCTACTTTATTGATTACTAGGTGTGTGTGTTTGGTAAAAATAAAAATAACAGAAATCACTTATCCAGAACTTCCTTAGGATTCTGTAACCTGTTTTGTGGCATTAGGTTTTTGGTGTTTGTTTCTAGGTGGAATCTTCTTTTTCCCTCTGAGGTGCCTTTTGTACCATTAGGGGTTTTTGAAATGAGATTTATTATTGTAAATTCATTCTTTGGGAGAAATTTTGATGGAGAACGACTAAAGTTTTAGGTAGAAAATGCCCTTGCTTTAAACACCACACATCATTTTTGAAAATGCTCAGCTGATTCCAAGAAAAAGGATGCTGTGAATCCACTGTTAGTAGCTTGCTTATGTGGTCACCATGTAATATATTATAATGCTGTCCCTTAGGACCTGAACCCGTGATGCACTATAATTGAGGGACAGGTTTAATTAATTAGATTTTTGTTAAATTTTTAAAGTTTTCTTTTAATTTAAGTTCAGAACTGTAATTCAAATATGAAGTTATTTAAACTTGAATTGTATGACCTTTCTGTAAGCCTTTCTGTAATAGATTCTCAAAGTGCATTTCTACTGTATTCTAAGTAGATATTCTCAAGAAATATATTTAATGTAAGGCTCATGAAGATGAGCGGAAACTTTTGAAGGAAGCTTGTGGGCTTTTTTATTCTACTTTTCATGAACTCTTTGCCTGTCATGTTTGCTACATTACAGTCCTAAGGCTCTGCTTTTATATCAGCAATTTTTGGAATGGAGCAAATTCTGAATTAAGCTGCGGCCTTAGATTAAAGTGTTCTCTGTGTTGTTAAGTATCCACGTATTACAATTTAGTGCCAGTATTTTTCTCAGTTCATTTACACATGCAGCTAATGTCTATCCTGCTTCTCTCACACTTGGAACTGAGAGGATATGAAATAACTGTCAAATAAAAATAATTTAAATTAGTTGAGCATAGGTACAGCAGTAGGATCACATAATGGGAGTGGTGACTTACTTCTGAGACTTTGTGTTTTACATACAACTCCAGGTACTATGTTACATGATTAGTAGCATTGGGAACTATGAAATGACCTAGAATTAAATATATATATATATATATATATTTTAAAATTTAGAGTTAAAGCAGTATAAACACTCAATATTGGATTCTCATGTGTCTTCATGATGTGGAGTGTGTCCCATTGATTTGGGAAGTATATTTAAGGACATAAGCCATTTTACTGTGATCTGGAAAAATGTATGCTACTATAAATCCTCACTGATACAGTGAGTGAGAATTACTTGTTAAATGGTATCAACACTCAGCCAGTAAACTCTACCATAGCAGGTTAGAAATATAATTGTGAATTTGCTTAATGTTGTCATGCAAAGTGAATACTGACAATTACAGCATTAAACAAAATGATAAAATGAAATTCAGAACTGGGTGGAATGAGACATAAGTGAATTTTTAGTATGAAAAGCTTTCAAAGAACACATTGCTTTCTGGTGTTGGAGGCCCCACCATGATATTTCGGGGTTGGAAGTAGGCTGTGATTTAGCACATATTATAATCTTCCTTTTGTCAAAAAATACCTTTTGAAAATATTATGCATATCTTAGCAGGGACAGCAAATATTTTAAATTTAATTAAAGTTTTGAGAAAACTCTCTAAATTAGGGAACAGCTTTATATTTTGCTGTATCATCATCTATTTCTTTGTTTCGAATGAATCTATAAATCAGATCCTGAGAATGATTTCATTTAAAACTTTTCCACTTTTTCAGGATCATTTTTCTTCCTAAAGATGGAGAGGGCTTTCTATACCCAAAATATATGTTTCTCTTTCTTCTATGTTTGAGATTTGATGATGTAGACATTGTAGTGAAAAATGCCTAGCAAATAAATACTGCCTTAGAGTGGAACTTAATTATAAGAAATTCTTTATTGAGGCTGTGTTTCTTCCATGAAATACTCGTGTCATTCATGTGAGAACTTTGACATATTTTTCAATATACAAATATATTTCAAATACATTTTACTATTTAGTAAGGTTTTTCTTTTGTTTAATGTGATATAAAACTCCAGTAGCAAGAATGATTACAGGCTCATTAAATAGTATGTTTAGCAGAAAATCTATCCTGTGGGCAAATAGTCCCTGTGTAGAGGTTAAGGGGAGTAGGAATTTGCCTGCAGAATTTGACAAGCCCTGTGTTCATAGCTCCTAGAAGGACTGTCTAATACCTCTCAGCAAGTGGCTAGTTATACTTGGAGTGTTAGAATTAGCAGGGATCATCCTTCCATGGCTCCTCCTTGGCCAACGGAAGGAATTATTGTCCCTTGAGGTTAAAGTCAAGGTGCCGGATAATAAATAATCCCAAAGTCCTGATTCCCTATGCTCTTGCCTAATGGTATATTTCAAAGTGTTGATTTTAAAATGGATACTTAGCTTTTGTGCAGTAATGTTTTCTTTGATAATATTTGCAAGGTTTTTTCCAGCTGCAGAAATTCCATAAGTGGGTATGTGGTTTGATTTACAACTCATACTTTTATTTGTTATTACTTTCCTATCATAAATCTGCCCAAGTAGATTGATGTGTGTTTATTAAGTTCTGTGTATCACGTGTTTGTTTATTTTTGTAAAATGTTCTAAGACATAAAAAATGCTTAGCTCATTACAGATCTGAGGTTGGGTGTTTTGTTGCTTTTGTTTTTTTCAGTGGATGTGGTTAGATCAGTTGGATGTTGGATTCTGAACTGCAGCTGAGTAGGAGAAAATAAGTCTGATTTAGAGATAGGAAAGCTTGTAGCCATGAAATTTCCAAAGGTATGGATTTTAGAAGTAAATTGGGAATTAAAAACAACATTTGATTTACAAAGAAACATTGAATCTTGGTGCTATTTTCCCCTGGAGTTTTAGAAATAGAATTTAAACGTTGGATAAATACATATGTTCTGATACAGGGACAGATAACTTTGTTAAAGGTACCTTAAGTAAAAGGTCAGTTATTATTTCTACCAGACTAATGTTTTCTCTTTTAAAGTTTTTGGGTCAAATATTTTGGAAAGATTTTAATCTGCTATGTGCATTTTTACCTCCTCACTGTCACTGTACATGTGTGTGCTTGTGTAAATACACAAACACATACATAAACAGAGAACTTCCACATTTTTTAGACGTTGAATCATTTTCTCTTTCATTTCTCGGTTTGGGGAAAGATATCTCCCAAGTCAAGTCAGTGAGTGAGAATTGTCATTTATTTTTTTAAGCTAGTGAAATACATTAAGATAAATTTAAATTTGAACATCTTATACAGAAATATGGGGAAGAAAGGAGACTTAAATTTTCCTTTTTTTGATGGCATCTGAGGATCTAAGGCATGTTGGAGTTTTTGTTAGTTACTAGCAAACAGGTGATCAGGGCCACTTCCCTGCCTTCCTAAAGCGCAGCGTTGAAGGAGGTGCTGTTCTGAAATCTGACAGTCATTTCAATAGACATTTTAATAACTCAAGTGTTAGCTGACTTCAGTATGTCTTATAAGTAACACAGCAATAAAAATCTTAAAATCCAGAATATGATCTCAACAACTGTCAGTGTGGATATTTATTTGTAAGGACTTCCTATTGTTAAAAATGTTTAATATATTAATTAAAAATTTATTTAAAAATTTAAAAATCCTCTAGTAGTGATTTTCTAACAAGGAAAAATAAAACTTCAGTATGTGTTTTTCCCTTTATTTTTTGACTTAAATGACAGATTTCTAAATAAATATTAGCTGTCACATTCTTTCAAGAGAATATGCAGCATCCAAATTCATACCTCTCATTTCACATAGGAGACTAACCTATGAGATGTATTCACATATTTATATATTTATTCACTCAAAAATATATTTTGAAACAATTTTTTACAATACATTGATGGTCTGGTTTGTCCCAGGCATACTGTGTCCTGTGTCATAATAAAGATAACACATCTTAATAGCTGAACTAATAGATGATTAACTTCATTTCGTACTTTGGATGCACCTCATGCTTGTCTCCCTCAGTAGTAGACAGTTTCATACTCCATGTTCAGATGAGAGACTTGCAGCACAGAGTGCGTGTGTGTCCATGGCTGTGTGGCCAGACCCGAGAGCCAGGGAGAAACTTCAAAGAGGAAAAAGAAATCTTACATTAATTTGATATGCTTCATAGTAGATACACTTTGTTTCCCAGTTGCATTTCTTTTCAGAGTGGTGATTTTTTTTTTCCACATATGTGTTTTGCTTTTGTTTCTGGTCTTCCTGTTCATATATGGGCTGGTTTTAGAAGTGCCATCATTTTATGTTCTCTTTTTAAGACACGGGTGATTTAGACCACACTCTGGCCCCGTGCTGTCACTTCTGTTCGCCTTCCACCCACTTATGTTCTCAACATCAGTAGGTACAGTTGAGCTAATAGCCCTTTGTTTGAAACCCAAGGTCATGTTAAGCTTTTTTGTTCCATCAAGAATTCTGAAAATAAATTTCTTAGGTCTCTTTGAAAGTGCAGACCTTTGTCTTCAAACTTCCCTTATCTGACGGACAAAGCCTACAACTGGCAGCTCTGCTTAAAAATCCAAAGTGAGGATTCTGTATGTGCCATTTTCCAGTTTAAAATTAGTTCAGTGGTTAAGTATCATATATCTTGAGGAAAAGCTCCATAGATCCATTTTTCTTTTTAAAATTACAAAACATTTCCTCAGTCCTTACCTGACCATGGGATCTGAGATACTTGGCTTTTGTCAGGTACTGACATACTTAATAACTAATTGGATGTCATTACTACTTTCAGCATTTGTATTGGTGATGAGATCCATTAACATGAGGAGCTGTGTGAATTTCAGAAGTTATGTCAAACAGTTTTTTTACCTTTTTCTTTTTTCTTGAGTAAGTCATGACATCATTCAGGTCCTCTTTCAACTTTCTGAACTGTCTGTCCCATGTTAAGATGATGATATATCTAATTTGCCAAAAGTGTCCCCCAAATTGCATGTTTTCCTTTTTGAACCCAGTTTGTCAAGCTCATTTTTGGCTGGTTTAGAAAAGGATTTTACAGCAGCTTGATGCTAGTAGATCTTTGTAGCCTTTCAGATATGTTAATCAAAAAAGTCAGACTTCAAAGATCTGACTTGAAATGGATTGACCTCAAATATTTATAGCCACTGTCTTTTCACAGTAGTAAAGCATAAGAATTTAAATCATGACAATTTAGAGTTCTTAACAGTGTGCGAGTACTTCATCGTCACTTAATAGGTCTTTACTTGTGCCTTGTTTTAGATCTGAGCAGGTTTCCTTGACCTCAGAATCACTAACACAAAGAAAATTACCATTTCATGAGAGCATTTATCCTCTTTTTTTTCCCCCTTGATGCATAAAGATTCCTAGGGCTTGGGAATAGACGTGGTCTGAGAGAAAGCCTATTAAGTGCTATTTTCTAATTCAATAAAACCTAAGTCAGGCTAATCAAACTAATTCTCTTGTTAAACAGTACTAGTTTTAGAGTGCATCGTGAGCATTTTCTTGCCCCACAGTTAACTATGGAAATTTCAAGTTGGGCTCTATCAGCATTTGCTTTTAAAATCTGCTATACTTCAATACCAGGTTTGAGCCCCAATCTGACTCACAAGAGACAAACCGAAAAACACCCCAAAGTTCAAAATAATCAAAACAAACAGATACACACACCCAGTTTTTCCTCCCTCTCACTAGAAACTGCTTGAGGATCATGCCGCGAGTATAAAAAACATGAACACCTTTAACATAACAGGAGAGAGCAGCGACCCTGGCGTGCAGCACGCTGCCAATTGAAGTAAGGAACGCTCTGACTGTTGGGACTTTTAAATCTAGACTTAAAAGTTATTTGTTCTGTTTAGCATTTTTAAAATGATCCTAGTAGGAATTGTATGTGCTTCAGTTTTAATTTTAACTCATAATGATTGTAAAGCACCCTGGGATGCTGAATGAAGGGCACTACAGAAATGCAAGATTGTATCGTGTTCTAATATGCTGTTTTATTCTGGGGTGCTAGAGTTCCGTCATGACAGTCCTTCGGGTTGCAGGTTTCCTTATTGTGGGGAAGGTGGCTGACTTCTGTTAACAGCCTGTTTTTCTTTCTATAATCCTTTAAAAGTTTATTCTCTTTAATCTTTTTTTTTTTGGAAAATACTGATAATTTTGTGTTGCGATATTTTCTCATAGAAATGCTAATCTAATTTAGCTTAACTCAGAGGGGCTAAAGATGTAAACCAGATGATACCTCAGAAGTAAAGAAAAGATTAAAGCTTTGTTTTTATCGTTTGAGATTGTACTCTTACCTGGATAATAAGACCTGGTCTGTCATGATTGGGTACCACTGACTGTCAGAGACATACCATTTTCTGTCAATCAGCTATTCCAAAGCAATCGAAAATGTGGAGCTAAACTGAAATTACAAGCTTAGGGAAACATTGGAGTGGGGATCTCCTGAGTTATTTTAATATGTGACAGTTCTTGAAGCAGTGCATTTCTTCAACAACTTCATTCTGTCACTTTTCACATATCTCTTTCATTGCTTTTGTATCATCAGCTTGCTTGGTGAGGTGGCATCACCATAGCCATCAGGAATTGAGCTTCTTCCTGACCAGCTGTACCAGCTTGGGCAATGGACACTCTATGCCTCAGTTTCCCTATCTGTTACAGACGAGAACAATACCGATTTCTTAGTGTTGTTATCAGAATTAAATAGTTGATGCTTTAAAAACATTAAAAATACTTCTCAAGTCTGAGGTGTGCCATAACTTTGTTTTTCTAAAATGTGGGCATTGAGAATTTGAAATTATACTTGTATCTTATATTTGTGGGGTTTAAGAGACTTGTTTGCTACTTAAATTTTGATACAAACTTCTGTTTTAATAGGAATAACCAAGTTTTTCATTTGTTAAAAAAAGGACCTTTAAGTTCTAACCTTTAATGCATACTTTTACAAACTTTTAAAATCTTTAGGATATACTTTTAATGGAAATGAGAGGAGCCTTGTACTTAGAAACAAGTTCATTTTTGAGTTAAGCAAATGTGATCCTTAAAGGAGACAAGTTCAAAGGGTAAAGATGCCTCACTAGACTGCCCTTGGGAAATGGGTTTGACTTCTCCTTTATCATGACCCATTGCTCTGCCATTTCTTTATGTACCCATTACTTTTTAAGAATTATGTCTAATTGTGGATTTATAGTTCACTAAACTAAAGGCAAATGACTTTTGAACTTTGTTTTAAAAAGACCCACTGATATTCCAAGTTCTTGTGTTTTTGCATATTTTAATGTTCTTCCATATATGTACAAAATTTACATCCTTATAAGCAGACTGGTAGTCTTGAAGGTAATACGGACTCAGATCTAAAAACAGTATTTAAAAAGGTCCTAATTATGCCGGGTGTGGTGGCTCATGCCTGTAATCCCAGCACTCGGGAGGCAGAGACAGGATTGCTGAGTTCGAGATTTGCCTGGGCTACATAGTGAGCTCAGGGCCAGCCTGAACGACAAAG
>PVIC010004546.1:0-41054 GCA_004025085.1 Thryonomys swinderianus
TGTCTCTGCCTCCCGAGTGCTGGGATTACAGGTGTGAGCCACCATGCCCAGCACTGAGGAATACTTTTTTTTTAGTTTTTAGTTTAGTTTTTTTGAGACAGGGTCTCGCCTTGTAGTTCAGGCTGACCCTGAGCTCACTATGTAGCCCACGCAAGCCTCAAACTCAGCAATCCTCCTGCCTCTGCCTCCTAAGTGGTGGGATTACAAACGTGAGCCATCATGCCCAGCACCGTGGTATGTGGTATTGATTGCTGGTGGGTGTGAGTCACCACGCCCAGCATTGTATGTGGTTACCAGGATCAAACTCAGGGCTTTGCACTTGCGAGGCAGGTGCTGGAACCACTGAGCTAAATCTCCGGTCCTTTTTAGTTTTCTTTAACTTTTGAAACCGCATTTACAATGGCAAGTTTAATTTCAGCTTTCATATGAGCAGAAGATGCCATATTTTGGATAATTGTGATGATGATTAAATGCAGTGATTTACTAATAACATAGTTCCCCACACTTAAAAATTAATTTTTTTTAGAATAGAAAAGGTGTGTTTTGAGTTGCGATTTATTTTTGTAATCTATCTAGTGGGGCATTGTGGTGGACACCTGTAACCCTAGGCTCTGGGAGGCTGAGGCAGAGGAGTACTGTTAGCTCGAGTCCAAATGGGCTAGTATAGTGAGTTCAAGGCCAAAAACCAAACCAAATCGAAACAAATTAGCCATAAAAGTGGCAGAAAACTGTAGACATTTTGAAGTATTCATTGAAAATAAATGTTAAAAATCAAAAGACAATTTTGGCCACACCCTTAACAGAAACTAAATCACTCCCTCTAGATTTAAATATAAAGCTAGATTTACAGTGGTGCTTAGAGTGCTGAGAGTGTCCTCGAAGCTGGGAAAGTGACTTGGGGAGGAGGCAAAAGGGGGGCGGAACCCAGGCAGCTCGGAAGCTTCAGCAGCCTTGAGCTTGGACTGCAAAGACCATCGAGTGAGGCCAGAGCTGAAGGAGGAAACAATTCTCTCCTGTGAAAAAGCCGTTTGACATGGAACACAAAGTATTTCTCTGGGTGGGAGTTGAGATTACAGTGAATCCTGATCTAACTCAACCAGCTTCAAGGCCAGGCATCTGGGAAAATGACTGGCTTCTGGAAACAGTGTTGCTCTTGGGTTTAGAAATAGCTGTTGTTTGGGCCATAGTCAGGAAATGGCCCTTAGCCAACCATATTCGTGCAACTGCTAAAGGACTCATTAGACAAAAACTCCATTAAAGAATAATTGGAAGGAGAACAAGAATATTTATTAAGTAGAACTCCAAGGCAGACATTTGATATACATCATATTATTTAAGAAGACTTTTACTCGGTATTAATTTTACACCACTTTTTCTATCCCATCAGCTGAAATTAACTCAGAATTCAGAATTCTGCCAAGAATCTGTATGGACTTGAATAAATGTAAGAAAGTTCAGTTGCAAATAAGTAAGACACAAAATATGGTATTTTCTCAATTCCTCTGCACTGTCTTCAGTGTTCTGTTTATTAGTTTCAGTAATAGTACTGTACTAACTTTCATTTCCTGGTCTTGATCTTTGTAATATGTTCTGTATTGTGTTGAAATAAGTGGGTGAGGGACATGGGGAAGCAATTTTTACTAACCATACAAGTTTTCTATAAGTGTAAGATGAGTTAAAACAGTTGAAACATAGTTCATAATTTCTTTTATAATTTATTTTATGACAAAGTACCACATGTTCAATATAAAAAATACTTTATAAAGCAAAAAACCCCTAACTGGACTAATTAAGAGCTATAAATGTAAATTAACTGAGTTGTGTGTGTTTCTGGACATATAGTTTACATGAATTTCAATCAGACTCCATTTGCCTGGGTAAAATTTTATATTTCTTTACTGAACACACAGATACATATATATATACCTATATATATCTATATATATGTAAAGAAAGAGTGGGAGAGAGAATGAATAAGACTGGGGAATTGAACCCCAGGACCTTCACACTTAGCTACACCCCTAGCCCTGTTTCATTTTGAGACAGGATCTCACTAAGTTGCTAAGTTGCCCAGGCTCGACTCAAACTTGAGATCCTCTCAGCCTGCCAGAGTCCTGTGATTATAGATCTGCATCATGAGGCATGACTAACTTATTTTATATCTTCATTTTGGGTAACGGGAGATATTTGAGTCACTTCTGGGTCAGTAAGTCATTTTAAGATTTCAAGAAATTTAAATTGAGGTTTCAGATCAAGTCCTCTTCCTCTGCAGGGGTGTGGGGGTTGTTTGAACTTTGCTTCTCTTCTGGAGGCATTCACTGTCCATATAACTTATCCAACCTGACTGTTGGGGCTGGCCTCCTGTGGAACTGTGATTTGATGACCCTATGTCTTCACAGCACTGTAGACTCCGTTGGGGACTCCATTAAGAGTATACAAAGCTGGCCTTGGCCCTGAGCAGAGTCTTCCACTCTTTTGCTCCTTTACTGTTCAGGCACACTTGTGGTAGTTGAGCCTCTCTCTAACGTCAACAGCATCCTGAGGTTACACTCTGGGGAGTGTGGCAGTTTCCTTTCTTATGAGCGCCTCCAGAAATTTTGCTGGGTTATCACTTCTCTCTTTGTAGAACTTGGCCCAATGTGATGGCCCTTTCCCTAAGATCCATTTAAAGGATTTATTCTGTAAATAATGTTACGTATTATTCCTGAAACTTCTCCACCATTGAACCATCTTTTGGGTAAAAAAAGAAAACAAACAAAACTTGTTTAAAAGATAGAATATGTTTTACAGGTGGTAAACGCCTGTGATCCCACACTACTCCGGGAGGCTGAAGACAGGAGGGTCCAAAGTTCAAGCCTAGCCTAGGCAACCTGTTGATTTAGGGAGATCCAGTCTCAAAATTAAAGAATGAAAATAGGGCTGGAGATGTAGCTTTGTATGAAGGGGCTAGGTTCAACCTTCCTTTTCTGTGTGTGTTGGGGAGGAAGAATTTGTTTCTCTAAAGATGAGCCATTTTCCCAAACAGTCTGAGGCCTAGAGCAAAAACCACCAGTCTCCTGGTTCCTCCCTTCAGCCCAGAGGAAGGAAGAGAATAAAAAGATGCGGGTACCAGGAGGTCAAAGTCCATTTTTATTTCTACAGGGGAGGGAGGAGAAGAGGGCTAAGAGGATGAAGCAAGCTGGGAGTTGTCCTTGGAATCACTGTATCTCCTCTCCCTTCTTTTCCTTGGTTTAAAAGGCCCTTACCCACTTGGATAGGGTGAGATGCTGATTTGTGGTAAATTTTCTCTTCTATCTCTTCCAGAGGTAGCTCTGAATAAAAACCTTTATTTTCTCTTGGTGTTTGCGTTTTGGGGAGCAGTAAGTATGAACCTGAGTAGCCAGTAATTTTTTCCTGTATTTTGTAAGTTGTGACTCAAACTTGGGAGTTTCTATATTGAAACCAGATTTGTGAGTACTCAAATTTTTCTCTGAAAGTGACTTTTCTTTCTTTCTTTGGCCAGTGGGCCTAAAGTTCTATTTTTCAAAGTGTAAAAAATATTTCACAATGGTGAAAATTTGATTATGAATTAGTTAAAAGAAGATACTAAGGATTAATGTAATTAATTTTCATAGGTATGATAATGGCCTTTTAGTTATACATGGAAATATCCGTCTTTTTTAGTGAAATTAGTGAAGGTGTTATTGAGAAGTTGTGTTGGGAAGTGACAGGAGCTGTGACTCTGAAGAGGAGTGAGAGGAAGCTGACAGATGCCATTGGATTTCACTCAGCAAACCAAACAGGGGAAGGACATAATTTGCATAGAGAATGAAGGCAGAGGAAAAAGTGTGACTGACAGGTGGGTGGCTGAAGTAATTTTGGATTCCTTTTCCTTCTGTTGCTGGCTGGTATGTGTCCTTGCTTTTAGTAGGAATGGAAATGAAAACTGAAGCACACATTTATAGGAAAAAGCTTTACTTGGAAAGTAAGAGAAAAGTAAGGAGCATTAGTTTGAGGCACTAACAAAAATCAGGCTGGCCCTTAAGAAAGGAAAGCAAGGAACACAGAATAGGACTCCAGGTTGAGCACTCTGATAAAGAAGATGAGACAGGTCACTCTTCAAAGGTTGGTCCATTAGTCATTATCTCAGCTCTGGAATCCTCAGGATTTGACTGTCTTTACTTGCATTATTGTCTGGACTTCCCAATCAATTAAAAACATTTACCTTTCGAGCCTAGCATAGTAGCATGTGCCTGTAATCCCAGCGCTCATGAGGTTAAGGCAGGAAGATCACTGAATTTAAGGCCAGACTGGGTTATGCAATGAGATAACGCCAGCCGGGAATAGATAGACCATGACCATATCTCAAAAACAAAAAACAAAATAAAACGAACAAGAAAACAGCCCCCTCCCATAAAACAAAACAAAAACCACAAACTATACACCTTTCAAACATGATCATTTTGAATTGATGATAGCCATTTGCAACATGGCAGATCCTGTTAATAAGGCGTGGGAGGATGCATGTGATGTTTTTATGTATTTGTCTTTACATTAGATGGTAGTAGTAGCAGCAATCACCATACATACTTCTGATCACGCCTCAAAATGACACTCCATGAAAGAACGCTTCTATTACTGCTTCATAAAGTGGCAAGAAGGATGGGATAGATGTATTTGAAGCAAATAGGAGCATTTTGATTAATGGTACTGTCTCTACTGTAATAATTTTTAAAATATTCACTGTATATTTAGATTGCCACTTATAGTTACATACTACGCATCTGTAGGCTGAAGTGAAGAGTCACAGTTTTTAGCAAAAATGGCTTTTAAGCTGGGCGTGGTGGCTCACGCCTGTAACCCCAACACTCGGGAGGCAGAGGCAGGAGGATTGCTGAGTTTGAGGCTTGCCTGGGCTACATAGTGAGCTGTGGCCCAGCCTGAACTACAAAGCGAGACCCTGTCTCAAAAAAAAAAAAAAAAAAAAAAAGCCTTTTAAAAACCTGACTACCCTACAAGAAAACACACATCATGCCTTAATGAGTATTAGGCTAAGGGATTCTACCTGTGCCTGTCCCCCAGGGGGTCTCTAAGTCATGACTACATCACTTCATCACTCATATGCAAATCTTTCAGTGATCTTTCTTGTAGCTTTCAGTTTTATCACCTTTCCAGGCCATCATTATATCTGTCCTGGGCACAAGATTTTCTTCATGGTTAATGTACCATTTTTGTGCCCTACGTAATGCTTTCTCCACACAACTGCCAAAAGGATTTTTTTAAAAAAAGCTAAAGCAGATCATCATGTTCTTGCGTAGAGCACTCAAAAGCTATCCCTCATAGTTAAAATAAAAGAAAATCTACCACAGATCATAAATTCCTGCATAAGCTGGCCCTGACCTTCTTTTCTTTTTCTGGTATCTTTCCTCCTCACTCCTCCAGTCACAAAGCTACCTTCCAGTTCTTTGTCTAGTTACAAATGTTCATTTTCTCAGGAAACATCATCTAGTATGATAATCATTGTAACATTTTAATTAACTAGTATGAATTGCCTTCCTTTGTAAAATAAAATGAATACAGGAAGATTAGATTAAAGAGTATTCAAATTCAACTGCTGGTCCAGGAATGTAAAGTATTGACAAAATAGAGAAAAGTTTGGACTTTAAATAGCAAATTTTACTTCATATGCTGTATTCATTACCCATGGGACTGTTGTTATTTGTAGGTCTTGAAAGAGCTTTATTTTCAGATTTTGAATTTTATCTTTCAGTTTAATGAACATGGCTTCATTAACTTTCCATACACAACAATATTAATCTAGGCAATTTTCTGACATGTTTTCCAAGAGTGTATTTAGAACCCAGCACACTAAAATTGAACCACATCACCATTTGCCTCATAATACTTTGAGGAGAAATTAAAATAATTAAATAACTTGAAATGCTTTGATCATCACTTTTTTTTTTTTTTTTTTGAGACAGGGTCTCTCTTTGTAGTTCAGGCTGGCTCTGAGCTTAATATGTAGCCCAGGCAAGCCTTGAACTCAGCAATCCTCCTGTCTCTGCCTCCCAAGTGCTGGGACGACAGGCGTGAGCCACCACGCCTGGCTATCACTTTCTTCATTAACTTCCTTTTGTCTAGTGAAAGGAAATAATAAATTGTTTTGGACTCTATCACTGGGGCCTGGAGATTTAGCACAAGGACAGAACATTTACTTACCTATATTGGAGGCCCTGAATTCCATCCTCAGCTCGTGCCCTCCCCACACAAATTTCTCTCTTTTGAGTCCTGGTAATAGAAACATTACTATAGTTTAATGTAATGAAAAAACCCTTCTTGAAAAACTTTTATTGAAAATCTCTCATACTCTGTATAAAATGGAACACTCAGCGAGGAGCAAATGTCAATACTAACATTTATAAATACCTTTCTTCTCTGATCCAGTAATTCTGACCGTTTCACCCTGCCTTATGCGCAGCTCAGGGCCACCTCCAGCCCACCAGCTTCCTACCCTTGTCCAGGGGTACAGATGGCAGGAGTTAAAAGGCTGCTTTATGAGCAGCAGCAGCCCCTTACCTGTGGCAAGCAAAGTGCGGGAACCAGCCCTGCCAGGACTTGGCCAAGGCTGACTCACAGGCCAACTGTCCCAAGGCCGCCTTCCAGTCATCCGAGACTGTGGAAGGCTGGTTTAGGGAGCCTTGGAGTGCCCCTAGGGGACTGCAGGAAACCAGCTTCTTCGGGCCTTGGCCCCGGATGGCCACATGCTTATGTGGGTGCAGGTCCTTAAGTCATTTCCAGCAATGGCCAGTGAAGTTATTTTATGGCTTTCTTGTATTAAGAAACGAAAAATTTCCTTACAAAAAACAAACAGAAGTGGCCAGAGAAATCTCTACATTCTCATTCAGATTTTCCGAAATCTATACATCAGTTTCTAATCTCCGATCAGGCTTAAAAAATGACAAATGCTAGCTTTAGGGCTCAGCGCAGACCACAGAAAAATGAAGGGAAATTACCTGGTCTGTTTAATGCAGAGTTTACGCATTGGAAGACCCTTTTAAGTATCAGGTCAGATGAGAAAATGTAAGGATAAGGTATGGACTGAAGAACAGGGCCAGTCTAAGGACTTTGGGGAAATATTGGAAAGGATAGACTTTTCCCTCAATTTGGAGAAGGGAGTCAGTCAGAGAGCTTCGGTCCCGCGCACACAGCGAACTGTCTGCTGCGGCCGCGTGGGGCTTTCCCGCGCGCCAGCTTTGGGGGTGAAGAAGAACCCGGATGGAACCGCCCGAGCAGCTGGGACCCCCCACGGTTGTTGTATTGCAGCGCAGCGCGGTGTTGCCTTTTTTTCTTCCGTATCCTGATTGGTTAATTTCCGAAGGCCCTTCGTTATGATTGGAGTTTCCCCGTGCCAGTCACAAGGCGTCGCTGGTTTCTCAGATTGTTGCTAGACGAAGCCAGTGCCGAGGTCTGACTGGACGCGCTGCGTTCTACTGTGCAGTCGCGCGCTCTTGATGCGGCTTTAGGAACCTGCTGCTGGCTTCTGGGCTGCAGGTCCTGGAAGGTGGCTTATCGAGGCGTCTTGAAAACGGTCAGGGGCGACCAGACGTTCTTGTCGTCATCCCACTCAGCGCCATGTCCTGGATGTTCAAGAGGTGAAGCGAGCGGAGGGGGTGGGGCGACGGGTCTAACGGCCGGGCGGTGTCCCAAATGAACCTGACCTTCCCCGCGTTTGCTCCGCGTTCCCGGTACTCTGTGCAGCATGTATTCCTTCTGTAGGTCGCTCATGAAGCCACGGGAAAAATAAATGCATTGTCTTGGCTGGCGAGGAGCGGCTCCGCAGGGGAGTCTTTGCCAGGGCCTTTGGGAAATCTGTCATAGACAGGGCTGCGGAGGTCTCGGGCTCAGAGCTTCTTGATTGGTGCTTTATTCAATGGCCCATCTATTAGATTCCCACTGTGCGCTCGGTGTCGTGATCGGAGTAAAGGGCTGAGTAAGAGAGCCCTTGTCCCCAAGTAGATCACAGTTTTTGTGCATGCACAGACTTGCAAATGTGTCTTTGCAGAGGAGGAATACGCGAGGTGCAAGGAGAACGTAGGGCACATAGCCACTATCCATTTTTAGGAGAACGGAAGCTTCCCAGAGGTCCTGAACAACCATCCTACTTTTCATCAACCAAAGTGGTTTTCATGTCCATTCCTGAAAAAAAATAATCTAAAAGGGGGTTGGGGTACCTTTAATCCAGCAGGGGTGGGGAATTGGTAGGAGGGAATTGAAGTCAGTTTCTGTGAAGGCATAGTTGGATACCAGAATAAAATGTGTTCTGTTCGTTCAAAGATAATTAAAGTAACAAATGCTGGATATGTTATCTGAAATGGTACAAACAGCTTGTTGTATAATAATAGTTCAGTGTTTTGAAAGTCTTAGCAATTAACCAACTGTAATTTCTGCATATAATAAGGCATTACATACATTTACATTTAAGCAGATAATTTTCACTACAAAAGCCATTTGTGAGCCCTTATTCTTTTTTGTTTTCGTTTTTTTTTCCCATTTTTAATAGGAACAGTAGTGTAGAAGATCAAATTCTCAACAGGGTTTCTAGAAGTCTTCTCCACTCTTTGATTCCTTCTTTAGCCAGAGTAATTATTAATCTGTTTGAAGTGATTCCCACATAAGATTTTTTTTTTTTTTGTTAAAGTAAAAGTGTGAGAAAACTATTGGTTTGTAAATACGAACAGGTCTTTTAGAAATTCTTGGTTAATTATTGTAGTTTTTCTGATTTTTTAAAAATAGGGATCCAGTTTGGAAATACTTACAGACTGTGCAATATGGAGTCCATGGAAGTTTTCCACGCCTCCCATATCCAACTTTCTTTCCACGTTTTGAATTCCAAGATATTATTCCTCCTGATGACTTTCTAACTAGCGATGAAGAGCTAGATTCAGTTTTGTTTGGAACTCTGAGAGGTCATGTGGTTGGACTACGCTATTACACGGGAGTAGTGAGTATAAAAGTAGATAATAGATTAAATTGTGATATATTTGTGGTATTAATCTAGAAAACAAAATTATTAGGTGATATGTGCAGTTAATATTTTACTTTAATGGAAATACATTCAAACAAACAATAACATACTTTCATTCTTTTATATTTGTATCAAACTTACACTAACTGAAGCACTTTTTTTTTTTTTTGCTTTTTGGAGACAGGGTCTCACTTTGTAGTTCAGGCTGGCCCTGAGCTCACTATGGTGCCCAGGCAAGCCGCCGCGAACTCAGCAATCCTCCTGTCTCTGCCTCCTGAGTGCTGGGATGACAGGCGTGAGCCACCACGTCCGGCATTGTGGTATGCAGTGTTGATTGTTGGTGGGCGTGTCTCCACGCCCAGCATTATATGTGGTTACCGGGGATCGAACTCAGGACCTTGCACTTGCGAGGCAGGCGCTGGAACCACTGAGCTAACCCTCCGGCCCTGAAGCACTTTTTCTGTACTATTATTTAATCCTTAAAATAACTACACAGGACATCTATTGTTCCTTCTATAACTGCAAAACGAAAGCTCCAGAAGGTTAAAATTTTTTTTCCAAAACACACTGGTTCTATAGTGAATTTAGAAAATGACTTCCAAGTCCACTGCCTTCTTTTCTGCTCTTGAATGTACTTCTGTACTTTAATTTTTCATTTAGAAGGTTCAGCTTTTACTAGATAAATCTCTGAATTGTGTGTATTTGTGTGAGAGAGGGATGGAAAATGCAATATACATAATATATTTATAGCTTCCTGTGGTCAGTACTTACCTTTGTTAATGGTTGTCAAGGATGCCTCTGTTACTGGGATAATATACCTCTAATTTTATCTAATTTTTAATGAAAAATTTCAAACATGCATAAATAGATAAACTTCTTTATACTTATGGTTCATATTCAACAGTTGACAAGTTTTTTGTATATTTACCACACTCTTGTTTTTCTGTCCTTTTGTAAATTGCTCGTGTATAATTTTATATACATTTTGTATTTCTAGAAAAATTTTCTTCTCATAATTAACAGAATTAATAATTTCTTACCACATCTGATACATAATTCATAATGGGACTCTTATTTAAAAATGTCTTTATGGTTGATTGTTTGGAATCTGAGTCAAAATAAGATTCATCATCATTGGACTGCTGAGTTTGAGGCTTGCCTGGGCTCCATAGTGAGCTCAGGGCCAGCCTGAACTACCAAGTGAGACCCTGTCTCAAAAAAAAAAAAGATTCATCATCATTGGTCATTAAAGGTTAAAAAGTCCCTTCACTATTTGTTTCATGTTGTAAATTGTGGGGAGAAAACAGGTCTCTTGTTTTGTGAGATCCTATTAGATGTGTTAGTTCTTCCATTCCCTCATATTTTTCTTCTTTTATTTTTTTTTTTGGTAGCACTGAGGGTGAAATTCAGAGGTGCTCTACACCTTCAGCCATTCCTGCTTTGAGACAGGTCTTGCCAAATTGCCCAGGTTGGCCTTGAATTTGGGATCCTCCTTGTCTCAGCTTCTCCAGCAGCTAGGATTACAGACTTTCCACCTAGCTGGCTATTTTTGAAGCTTTTCAAGTCAGTTTTTTGATGTTCTACTGATTTCTTGTGATGAGTTCTCTGTTTTGGATTTATTTAATCTTTCATTATTCTTTATTTACTTATAATGGAGCATCTCAAATGGGTGATTATGTGAAATGTATTAGCTAGGTAGATTACTAAGGAAAGAAAACTGTTTCTTTAGTTTTTGTGTGTTCATAATTTTGGCGTTTTATAACTGAATGGCTGTTTAACCAGACCCTTAACTTACATACTTGATTGTTTCTTGATTTCTTAAAGGCTGGTTATAACTCATGTTGATTGTCTGTCAATACAGCTGAGATCTGGATGTTTATCTGGGTACATGGTATAGATAACTAGAGAAAGATGAATCTTCCATTAACCTAATTAACCCAAGTTGTTCATACATGATGCCAGTTGTAACTTGACTGTATTACATCTGACCCATACATCTGTAACTGTATTACATCTGACCCATATTTTCTCTCCATATCCTAGTGTTGCACAAAATGTTGATGAGAATTCTGATGCCAGTATAATTCTCTCTTCCACTTAAGTGACTATTGTTTCTTTAATTTGAAAGTTCAGGAATTCACTAGGGTGTGTCTTAATTTTTTTTTTTTTTTGAGACAGGGTCTCACTTTGTAGTTCAGACTGGCCCTGAGCTCACTATGTAGCCCAGGCAAGCCTCGACCTCAGCAATCCTCCTGTCTCTGCCTCCCGAGTGCTGGGATGACAGGCGTGAGCACCACGCCCAGCTGTTTTTTCATTTTTTAAACCGTGTTTTTAACAAAGTTTGTTCATGTTGTGTTCTTTTTAAGTCTTTGTGAAATTTTTTTTTTTTAGAAAATAGGAAATAGTTCTTTTTTCTATATTTATGCCTATCATGTCTATTTCTTTGTGTGCGTGTGCATGTGCATGTTTTGAAACAGGGTCTTGCTATGTAGTTTATGCGGGCCTTGAACTCTGTCTAGCCCAGGCTGGCCTCAGACCTGCAGAGATCCTCCTGCTTCAGCTTCCAGAGGGCTAGGGTTACAGACATGTATCACCATGCCCAGCTCATGTCCCATTTCTGAGGTTTCATACTTCAGATTTGTATTGTTCCCTGTTATATACTTTTGTGAAGTATTAAATTATGGTTATTAATCTTAGAACAATCACTGTGTTGATCTTAAAATAATCTCTATGACACTTAGTAAATTAGTAACCATGCTGTTTAAAAATAGCCATTACTTAATTTTTTAAAATAAGTAATATGCACATGATTATTATTGTTTTTATTTATTTATTTATTTTTTTGAGACAGGGTCTTGCTTTGTAGTTCAGGCTGGCCCTGACTCACTATGCAGCCCAGGCCAGCCTCGAACCCATAGCAGTCCTTCTGCCTTTGCCTCCTGAGTGTTGGGATTACAGGTGTGAGCCAAGACGCCTGGCATTGTGATGTGTGGTACTGATTGCTGGCCCAGCATTGTGGTATGTGGTTGCCTTGGGCTTGCAAGGCAGACACCAGAAACACTGAGCTACCTCCCTATATATGTTTATTATTTTGCAATAGTTGAAAAGCATTAAATCTAAGGACCACCATCCACAACTATTGATACCTTGTACAATTTTTTCTGTAATCATATACATGTACATTGGAATTGTGTTTTTGACACATTGGAATTATTTTATACCAATATAATCACTTTTTCTTTTAATAAAAATCATAATTTTTTTTTTTTTTTTGCTTTTTGGAGACAGGGTCTCACTTTGTAGTTCAGGCTGTCCCTGAGCTCACTATGGTGCCCAGGCAAGCCGCCGCAAACTCAGCAATCCTCCTGTCTCTGCCTCCCAAGTGCTGGGATGACAGGCGTGAGCCACCACATCCGGCACTGTGGTATGCGGTGTTGATTGTTGGTGGGCATGAGTCTCCACGCCCAGCATTATATGTGGTTACCGGGGATCGAACTCAGGTCCTTGCGCTTGCGAGGGAGGCGCCGGAACCACTGAGCTAACCCTCCGGCCCATAATTTTTTTTTTTGAGACAGGGTCTCGCCTTGTAGTCCAGGCTGGCCCTGAACTCACTATGTAGTCCAGGCAAGCCTCGAACTCAGCAATCCTCCTGTCTCTGCCTCCCGAGTGCTGGGATTACAGGCGTGAGCACGCCCGGCATTGTGGTATGTAGTATTGATTGCTGGTGGGTGTGAGTCACCATGCCCAGCATTGTATGTGGTTACTGGGATCGAACTCAGGGCCTTGCGCTTGCGAGGTAGGCGCTGGAACCACTGAGCTAAATCTCCAGCCTGCATAATTTTTTTTTTTTTTGAGACAGTCTTGCTTTGTAGTTCAGGATGGCCCTGAGCTCACTATGTAGCCCAGGCAAGCCTCGAACTCAGCAATCCTCCTGCCTCTGCCTCCCAAGTGCTGAGATGATAGGCATGAGCCACCACACCCAGTATTGTGGGATGTGGTGACTGGGGATCGAACTCAGGACCTTGCCCTTGCTGGGTGTCCACTGGAACCATTGAACTAAATCTCTAGCTCCTAAAATCATAATTTTTGTGTAGCACAAGTCTTTAAATTTCTTTACAGATGGACATTTTTGGAGTTGATCAGTTATGAAAAATACTGTAATAGAAATGAAGGTTTTTATGTTATTTAATTTTTTCAGGCTGGAGATATAGCTCAGTGGTTCTGGCACATGCTTTATAAGCGCAAGGTCCTGAGTTTGATCCCTGGTAGTACATACCACAATGTCAGGCATGGTGACTCATGCCTGTAATCCCAGCAATCAGTACCACACACCACAATGGCAGGTGTAGTGCCTCACACCTGTAATCCCAACACTCTATAATCCCAGCACTCGGGAGGCAGAGGCAGGAGGATTGCTGTGAATTTGAGGCTAGCCTGGGCTACATAGTGAATTCAGGGCCAGCCTGAACTATGGAATGAGACCCTGTTTCAAAAAATTTTTTTGTTTTTCAATTTTATTGAAATTGATTAACAGGTGATAAACTACGTTTTCCACCCCGTAGGATTGGGGTTTGAACCTATAGCCTTTGTAATTACCTACATCCCCAGCCATGTTTTTTTTTTTTTTTTTTTTTTTGGTGTGAGACAGGGTCTCGCTTTTGTCAGGCTGGCCCTGAGCTCACTATGTAGTACAGGCAAGCCGCCGCGAACTCAGCAATCCTCTTGTCTCTGCCTCCCAAGTGCTGGGATTACAGGCGTGAGCCACCACGCCCGGCATTTGTATGTGATTACCAGGATTTTGGGCCTGCAAGGCAGGCGCCGGAACCACTGAGCTAAATCTCCGGCCCCCCAGCCATTTTTATAATTTTTTTATTGTGTGATAGGCTCTTGCTAAGTTGCTCATACTGGGTTTAAACTTAATTTTTAAAATTATCTTGGGAAAGACGGCAATGGATATGTTTGTGAGGGAAGGATGGCCCTGGTTGTGTTTGTAACCTGATACAGAGTTTGCAGACAGAATTTGCCAAATGCTTCTGTTTGTGAACCAAATTGTTTGCAAATTAAAGCTTTCTTGAGCCAAAGTACTACTATATTGTTTCATGCACTCTTAAATCAGATAGGGGAGAATTGCAAACAAAAATACTTTTATACTTCTATAATTACCAAATAATTACCTTAATTCATTACTTTCATATGAATTCAAGTTTATGTCTAGTATTTTATGATTTAACTCTGTAGAACTTTCTTGTAGGTCTTGAGGGTCAAATATGCCAGTGGTTGAGTCTCTCAGATTTTTTCCTCTGGAGATATCTTACTAATTCCTTCATTTTAAAAGACGTTTTAGTTACTTTCTCATAGCTGAGACAGAATACTTGACACCCACAAGGTAAAGGAATTTTAAGAGGTTTCAGTCTGTGGTAAGCTGGCTCCAAGTCAGGGCAGCATGGCAAAGGAGAAAGAGTTTATGATGTGGCAGGCAGGAGACAGTGAAGCTTCTTCCTTCTTTCTGCTTTTATCTCATCCAGAGAGCAAGCATATTGGTTGGTGCCTCCCAGCCTGGGTGAATCTTCCCTCTTCACGCATACCCAGAACTAAGCTATGCCAGTCAGTGGACTAATCCAGTATCACACACCTATCATCCAGTACTCCCAAAATCCTGGCCTGGGAGGGCATGAGACACTGAGGGGGTCCTTCCCCCAGGAGATTCATGCATATCCCTTTATGCAAAATGTATTTACTTAGTCTCTAAAAGTTACCAGAATCCCAGCAGATTCACCGTCACCCAAAAGTCGAAGTCCAAATTCTCCTGTGAGATTTAAGGCAAACTCTTAGCTGGGAGCCCATGTAAGAATGAAAATGAAGTTAAACACTTCTAATATACAGACATTCCCATTTGAAAAGGTAGAAACAGGGGAATAGAAAAGAATGGGACCAAAGCAGGACCAAAATCCAGCAGAGAAAACATTAAATCCTATAGTTTCATGTCCACCTCCAGTGCAGTAAGTTAAACCACTTGCTGTAAAACTGTTCTTGATGAATACTTACTTGTGCAGGGGAGCTGTCTCTATCCAGCTCGGAAGTAAGCTCAAAAGTCGAATACAAGCAGCATTGTGAGTGTGTACTACAAAACCATCAGATAGTTCAAATAATGGCAGTTTTGGGAGAATGAATCTGTTTTTGGAGACAGGGTCTCACTTTGTTATTCAGGGTGGCACTGAGCTCACTATGTAGTCCAGACCAGCCTCAAACTCTCCTCCTGCCTCTGCCTCCCTCATGCCTGGTATTGTGGTTTGTGGTTGCTGGGGATCAAACTAAGGACCATTGCAGTAGCTAGGCAGGCTCTGGAACCACTGAGCTAAGTTTCTGCCCCTGGGAGAATGAATCTTTAAAAGACCTGTGAATCAGGCCAGAGATTCGGCTCAGTGGTTCTGGCGCCTGTCTCACAAGCGCAGTGGTCTTGAGTTTGATCTCTGGTAACCACATACAATGCCGGGCGTGGTGACTCACACCCACCAGCCATCAATATCACATACCACAGGGCCGGGCGTGGTGGCTCACGCCATGTAAACCCAGCACTCAGGAGGCAGAGACAGGAGGATTGCTGAGTTCAAGGTTTGCCTGGGCTACATAGTGAGCTCAGGGCCTGCTTGAACTACAAAGCGAGACCCTATCTCAAAAAAAAAAAAAAAAAGACCTGTAAGTCTGTACTCTTCCCTTTGATGACTGCCGTGCAACTTCAAGAATCCCAGTGGACTGATAGAGTATTTATAGAAGTCACTGGAAGATCTGGAGACCTGGGGCTGGGACTGGGGCTCAGGTATGCAGCCATTTTTCTTGAATAAGCATTCAGATTTCTGCCAGCCTTTGTAGAGTTCTGAAAGAGATGGCTCTAAAAGTTTTTCTGTTACTTTTATGGTGAAATCAAGAGAATGGCATGAATGAAAAGCAGATATATTTTTCTCATGCCAGTTCCTTGATGCCCTTTTTTCTGTATTGAGATTCTGGAGAATTCAGACCCAGGAACCAGCCCGCTTGGTTCAAATCTTAGCTCTGGTATTTGTTAACTTTGTTACCTTGACCAAGTTACTTAACTTTTTTGTGTTTTAGTTTCTTTGTATGAAAATGGGAATAATGATTGCACTGATAGGGTTAAGAGATTTGTAAAATCAGTTTATGTAGGGCAAACAATAAAGATTAGCTGTTTTTCAGAAGTTAGTGTTGATGATCTTACATAGTATGAATATGAAGGATTTGTTAACCTCTCAATGAATGTAAATTAGAAAACAGTATAGAATCATTTGAAAACTTTTTCTTTAGTATTGCTAGCTTGAGCCCAAGCAAATACATTTTTTTGATGTGTGTAGTGTTTAGCAGCATCGTCAAAAAATGAAATCCTGATAAAGTATAATAAAGTCAAGCTATCACTCATATTTATCAAACTTTTTTTTAGGTTAATAATAATGAAATGGTTGCATTACAACGCGAGCCTAATAACACTTATGATAAGAATGCAATTAAAGTAAACAATGTGAATGGAAATCAGGTTGGCTATTTAAAGAAAGATCTTGCGGCCGCTTTGGCTTATATTATGGACAACAAATTGGCACAAGTAGAAGGGTAAGGTACTTTCAGAGTTTAATTTTCATAATTGTGACTTGTAGTTTATTTTCAATTTGCTAGGGTATTTTTTTTTCTTTTTTTTTGCGACAGGGTCTCGCTTTGTAGCTCAGGCTGGCCCTGAGTTCACTAGGTAGCCCAGTCAAGCCTCGAACTCAGCAATCCTCCTGCCTCTGCCCCCCTCGAGTGCTGGGATTATGGGCATGAGCCACAACATCTGATATGTGGTACTGGTGATCAGACTTGGGATCTTGTGCTTATGAGGCAGATGCCGGAACCACTGACCTAAATCTCCAGCCTACTAGGGCTTTTTCATAGCCCTAGTTCTATCACAACACTCTTTTATTTTTAACTATATCTTTAGTTAATGAGTTCATACCAGTTCTTCCCTGCTTCTGTTACCCAGTCATCAAATAGCTGTCCTCTCATTTACTATTGAATTATTACAATAGTGAAAATAGACTTTGGTTCACATATTACCAAGTATGTACCATGTATCCAACCTCTCAGTTCATAAATTTGGGAGTTGTTTTAAAACAGGTTATGAACTGGTAGTAAATAATTAGATGGAATTATTTCATTTTGCTTACATAGTGTTTTAGACATTTATTTCCAGTATATAAATTACATACTAATTTTTCCTAAATGTAAAGCTTACATATTAAAAATTCACTTGATTCATGGAAGATCTGGCAATGCTGGACACTCAGTTTCACATGACATTGCTTGACTAGAACTGGGAAATAGTTCCTATAGCTATGGCATGTACTCTCTCATTTGTCTACCTCTTCATTTTTTATATTTTTTCAAACTCTTTTTTTAATTTTTTTATTTTTTCAAATTCTTATTCTTATGTTGGCTACCGTTTTTCACAGACATTTATGTTTCTGATCTCAGTTTAGGTTTTTAGGATATTTACACCCCAAACCTAGTGTTTAGGATATTCCTAATCCTAATCCCAGGTGAGTTCAGGAGATATCCTGCATGTTTTTTTTTTTTTTTTCCTTTGAAACAGGGTCTTCCTCAAAAGTTCAAGCTTGCCTTGAACTCACAAAGTAGTCCAGGCTTGCCTCAAACTTGTGGTGCTGTTCCTGTCTCAACTTCCCAAGTATTGGGATTACAGGCATGCGCCACCACACCCAGTCCTGTCTTTGTATTTTAGAATAACTTTTTCCTGTTTTCCATTTCTTTTGGCAATTTGCTCCCCAAAACCACCTTTTCTTTTTGTTGTGGCTGGTTTTATTTCTTGTTCTTTTTCACTTTTTCAGGTCTGTCCAGCTGTCTTTTATTTTCCATGTAAAATTTGAAAGACCAATTTGAGATATGTAGTTACCACTCTTAAACAGAATAAAAAGTAACTTCTCACTTCCTGTTTTCTTCTCTCTTAAATGTAATAGGGTAGTTCCTTTTGGTGCAAATAATACTTTTACCATGCCTCTGCGTATGACTTTTTGGGGAAAAGAAGAAAATAAAAAAGCAGTTTCAGATCAGTTGAAGAAACATGGATTTAAATTGGGTCCTGCACCAAAAAGTAAGTTTGGGGTTTATTTGAATAGTTTTTTGATATTATGAGATGTAGTGAGCTACATCCCTTAACCCAGTTTTTTGAGTTAGTAGGTCTTGTGAGGTTTACCAAGTGGCCTCAAACTTGGGATCTTTCTGTCTCACTTTCCAAGTGCTGGAATTGTATGTGTACACCACCACATCTGACTTTAAACATTCTTTGTATACATTTTACATAAAAAAGAATCTCCCAACAGAGAATGAAAAGAATTATTTGTTTGACAGGACTACTGAAATTTTATGGAAATACTTTAATAAGTGTTTAAATTATTTAAAAAGTGATTTTAATAAATGATTTAATGAGTGATCAGTACTTACCTTTAAAATTTGTTTAAGGGCCAGAAATGTACCTCAGGGATAGAGTGCTTGCCATAATCTTTTTTGTTTGTTTGTTTTGCCTATGCTAGACAAATGTCCTACCTACATCTCCAGCCCTCTGGGAAATGTTTTTGTTTTTTGCATGGTACCGAAGACTGAACCTAAGTCTTTCAAACAGCTACATTTCCAGCTTTGTAATTTTTTTATATTGAGTTAGGATCTTGCTCTGTTGTTGAACTGCCCAGGCTGGGCATGAACTTGAGATCCTTCTGCTTCAGCTTCCCAGCATGTTGGGGTTAAAGGCATTTGCTACCATGCTGGGTTGCCAATGGAAATTGTTTATGCAGTTAATCTTATAAATTTATAAAGCTACTTTTGTTTTTGTTTGGTAATTTCATTCTTTTTGTCTGTAAATTATAGCTTTAGGATTCAGTTTGGAAACTGGTTGGGGCTTTGGAAGAGCTGGACCAAGCTACAGTATGCCAGTTCATGCTGCGGTGCAGATGACGACAGAACAGGTATGGTTCTTTTTTATTTTGTAGTATAATCAAAAGTAATTTTTAAGTGTTGATGATTGATATTTAAAGGAATAGAATAAATATATCACTGATGTTCACATATATTGATAAAATTATAATGAAATCTGTATAGTAAATAGTATATTATAGTATAATATATATAAGCATTATATATATATATACACACACACACATATACACATTATCTAAAAATCAGTGATAAGGAATACAGATGTACCTTAGTATCCACAGAAATTAATTGTTCAGGATCCCCAAGTATCTTATATAAAATGACACGTTATTTGGATATATGTGTGCATCTTTCTGTATATTTTAAATCATTTCTAGATTATTTGTAATACCTAATATAAATGCTATATAGGAGTTGCTGTACTATGTTGTTTAGAGAATAACATCAGTTTAGGAAGTATGTGTATATTTAGTACACACACAATTATCATAGATTTATTGCATTTTTAATCTGGCTGGTTAAATCTGGAATAAGGAAGACTTGCTGTACACCCATACAAACACATTCATATGTACAGTAAAAACATGCTCATAGCTATGTATGTGTGGGATTTTTTTTTTTGAGACAAGGTCTCACTTTGTAGTTCAGTCTGACCTTGAGTTCACTATATAGCCTAGGTTAGCTTTGTGGTTGCCATGATCCTCCTGTCTTAGCTTCTCAAGTACTGGGATTATAGGCATGTGGCATGTGCCTGGTTATGTGTGGGATATTTTTTTATTTAAAATTTTAAAAATGCTTAAGTAGCGATTTAAAAAGACTCAATCCTCCTTTTAGTACGGTTGCAAATGCAGTGCTAAAAATTAACTTCAGATCTTTGGCATTGTTCTGGGAACACTAAAATGTTGCCAGAAACCTCTGCACTAGGCTCCAGTCTCCTGCTCAGAGTATGACACAGAGCTGAGAAACTAAAAGACAGAACTAAGAGTGACAGAAAGCGGGATTCCAGGATGACCAGTGCTGGTGTAGGTGACACAGGTGCTGGCCAGTCTAAGGCAATGATGTTTATTTGTAACCACTTGGTGTGTGTAAGGGCAGAAAGAACTATGTGTGAGCATGTGCAGTTGTGTGGTTTCTATGGAAATTAGTGTGAGCAAGGCCTGTAAAAGACAAGACAAAGCATTCTCAAATTAGAATAGACAAAATATATGGTTGTAATTAGAACATTATCCTTCTAGTAAGAAGGTTTTAATTGTGGGAATGGAATTTGTGAGTGAGTTACCCTGAACTTGGCATGTAGACTTCCACCAAACTCATTTCTCAAAATAAGCCAGTTATGGGATTAACTCTTTACAGTCTGCTTCAGGCATAATCAGTGTTAGGTCCTCCTGCAGCATTACACTAGTTTTCATTTTGTCTGATTTATAATCTAGGATCCTTTTATGCAAAGTTAGCTTGTAAAAACTTATATATAAGTAATACCAGTCAGTTTAAAAAAAAAAACTCAATTTTTCATGTCTCTGTGCACCAGTGTTTTATATATCTCACTATGTATCCCAGGGAAGCCTCAAACTCAGCAATCCTTCTGCCTCTGTCTCTCGAGTGCTGGGATTACAGGCATGAGCCACCATGCCCAGTATTGTTGTTTATGGTTACAGGTGATCAAACTCGACCTTGGGCTTCGAGGCAGGTGCTGGAACCAATGAGCTAAATCTCAGGCCCCACTAGTATATATTCTTGTCTTCCACTTGTGGTTACCATGTTTCCTCTGGTTGTTAGGCTTGAGTTTGTGCCAGACCCCAGGCAACCTCTGCTAACTTCTTAAGTCTGTCTTGATATTTTTCTAGGCTGTCTTATTTTGCAAAGTAATTACAACACATACAATATGTGGTGCTATAAAACTGGACTAGATCATTTTAGATGGCCACCTAAATTAGCATGAAATCTTGATCTTTTTATTTATTTTTATTTATTTTTAAATTTTTTTTAATTTTTGAGATAGTGTCTCGCTTTGTAGTTCAGGCTGGCCCTGAGCTCACTATGGTGCCCAGGCAAGCCGCCGTGAACTCAGCAATCCTCCTGTCTCTGCCTCCCGAGTGCGAGTGCTGGGATTACAGGCGTGAGCCACCACGTCCGGCATTAATCTTTTTTTTTCTTTTAATTTTTGAGACAGGGTCTCGCTTTGTAGTTCAGGCTGGCCCTGAGCTCACTATGGTGCCCAGGCAAGCCGCCGCAAACTCAGCAATCCTCCTGTCTCTGCCTCCCGAGTGCTGGGATTACAGGCATGAGCCACCACGCCCGGCATTGTGGTATGTGGTGTTGATCGTTGGTGGGCGTGAGTCTCCACACCCAGCATTATATGTGGTTACCGGGGATCGAACTCAGGACCTTGCGCTTGCGCGGCAGGCGCCAGAACCATTGATCTAACCCTCCGGCCCGGCATTAATCTTGATCTTTTTTGAGCACATAAAAAGTTCCTTATCACCTTAATAATAAAATGTGATTGACTTGAAAAAGCGTCATGCATATTATAGATTTAGGATTGCCAAAATATTTTAAATATAACTAAAACAAATAAAATTATAATAGTAGGAAGAATTTTGGTAACAATTTAATTAGTCCCTTTCATTTTATGGGAATAAGATACTGTACAAGCCCCAAAAGGTTAAGTACTTTGCCCAGATATATAGGCTTTTTTGTGACTGAACTTGGACTGAAACCCAGACTTACAACTCTTTCTTCCTTTCTTTTCTTTCTTTCTTTTTTTTTTTAAATCACTACTGAGGATCCAACCCAGAACCATGTACAGTATGTGCTAGGCAAGCATATTCTACCACTGAGCTGAAGCCATATCCCTTGTAATTCTTTTTTCTGTTTTCTTCCAGATATAATAGTTACCTCTGATAACAGAATCACCTGTTCATTCTCCCTTCAATGAGCAATGTATATCTCAGAATTAACTTTATGTAACTTTTGATTTTTGAGTCTTTTAGCTAGATGGTTTGAAATTTCTGAATTAATTGCAATAATTTCTTTGGTTGATTTTCTTAATTTTTTTGTTGTTATCTGTTTTAGCTTAAAACAGAATTTGACAGATTGTTTGAAGATTTAAAAGAAGATGATAAAACTCAGGAAATGGAACCAGCTGAGGTATTGTACCTTTACTTTCTATTTAAAACCATGAGAAATTTTTAAATGAATCAGTAATCTTTATATTTTTTATCACAAGATCAGTGGGGTTTTTTGTTCTGCTTGTGAAAACAGGAAGGATTTACTGTATTTATCTTTATGACATTTTGTTTATAGGCTATTGAGACACCATTACTTTCACATCAAAAGCAAGCTCTAGCATGGATGATTTCACGGGAAAACAGTAAAGAACTTCCACTGTTCTGGGAACAGCGAAATGATTTATACTATAACACAATAACAAATTTTTCTGAGAAGGAACGACCAGAGAATGTCCATGGAGGAATTTTAGCTGATGATATGGGCTTGGTAATTCTTTTTCTTGTTAAAATCTTATTTTGTGATTATGATTTTTGTAGAAAGTAAGTTTGAAGTTGACAGATGACAGTTTCAGACTGGAGTTCACTTGCAAGGTAGAATAGTATTTTTGTAGTTTTTTTTTTAATGCTAAATTTTGTTTTACCTAATAAAGGAAAATTAAAATAATTATGTAACAATAATAATATAAATGTATTTGTCATTTTTCTGTGCTCTTTGAAATGCAGGATAATCTGCCTTTCGTAGGTTTAGTTTTTTTGTTTGTTTGTTTTTGAGACAGGGTCTCGCTTTGTAGTTCAGGCTGGCCCTGAGCTCACTAGGTAGCCCAGGCAAGCCTCGAACTCAGCAATCCTCCTGTCTCTGCCTCCTGAGTGCTGGGATTACAGGCGCAAGCCACCACGCCTGGCACTGTGGTATGTGGTATTGATTGCTTGTGGGCGTGAGTTGCCACACCCAGCATTGTATGTGGTTACCGGATCGAACTCAGAATTTTGCGCTTGTGAGGCAGGCTCCAGAACCACTGCGCTATATCTCCGGCCCTCTTAGGTTTAGTTTTAAAAAGAGATAGCTAGGGGGTGTATGTAAGCAGAAGGTTTTTTTTTTTTTTTTTTTGAGACAAGGTCTCACTTTGTAGTTCAGGCTGGTCCTGAGCTCACTGTGTAGTCCAGGCTAGTCTCGAATTCATAGCAATCCTCCTGCCTCTGCCTCCTGAGTGCTGGGATTACAGGCATGAGTCACTGTGCCCAGCATTGTGGTGTGTGGTACTGGGGAATGGAACTCTGTCTGGACCTTGCGCTTGTCAGGCAGATGCTGGAACCACTGAGCTAAATCCCTAGCCATGCATGCTTTTTTAACCCCTCTCACTCTTTAAGAAAAAATTAGTTTATTTAATATGTAGGTCTGCCAAATACTTCATTTCATTATAGAGTACCAAAAACTCACCCTTTTCGGTGTAACCACTGATCTTACTAGAAAAGTATATTTTTTGGCAGCTGCTATGGCTATAGTGTTACATATAAATTGGCAATATTAATTTATCATACTTTCTCAGTCATGACCAATGTAATTGCCAGTGTGTGGCAGTTAAGAATTTGGTTGCACTTCTTTTTTTTTTTGCGACAGGGACACACTTTGTAGTTCAGGGTGGCCCTGAACTCCCTATATAGCCCAGGCAAGCCTTAAACCTGAGAATTTGATGATTGTTGCGTATCATACACCAACTGCTTTGTTTCATGCTAAGGTGACTAGCACTTTTTGTATGTGATGCTGTATATAGCATTGGTACAGATGTCTACAAAATAATATGTTATTTAATAGTATAAAAATAGTTGTGACCTCACATTTTACTGAAGGAGTCTTGGGGAACCAACCAATGATATATGGACTACATTTTTTTTTTTTTTTGAGACAGGGTCTCGCTTAGTAGTTCAGGCTGGCCCTGAGCTCACTATGTAGCCCAGGCAAGCCTGGAACTCAGCAATCCTCCTGTCTCTGCCTCCTGAGTGCTGGGATTATACCACGCCTGGCACTGTGGTATGTGGTATTGATTGCTGGTGGGCATGAGCCACCACACCCAGTATTTTATGTGGTTACTGGAATTGAACTCAGGGCCTTGCGCTTGCAAGGCAGGCGCTGGAACCACTGAGCTAAATCTCTGGCCCTGGACTACATTTTGAAAACCACTGTTTTACATTGTTTTAAAATTGCCAGATTTATTCTGTCTTGCTATCTGTGCATTCCCCAGCAAAAAATACTGAAAAATTAACATGTTTCTGTTCAAGAAAAATGCCCAGGAAATAAATACTTTTCTGATCATTTTAAATTTTGTATTAACATTCAATCAAATTTAATCAATCAATTTCGTTTTCATATGCACACTGGAACTAGTAATCATTTTAAATTAGCTCTAAATAGATGACAAGTATTTGTAAGTGGTTTCATGATAAAATTAATAGTTTAAAGTTGAATATAGAATCTTAGACCAATGTTCAATGGAATGACATTTCTCAAAGATGCTTATTTTATATTGTGAATCATTTAATAATTCCTAATGTGATGAAATACATTTCAGTATTTGATTATTTTAAAACTGATGTGGAGCTGGGCATGGTGGCTCATGCCTGTAATCCTAGCACTTGGGAGGCAGGGGCAGGAGGCTTGCTGAGTTCAAGGCTTGCCTGGGCTACATAATGCCCTCAGGGCCAGCCTGAACTACAAAGCGAGACCCTGTGCTCGCTTCGGCAGCACATATACAAAGCGAGACCCTGTCTCAAAAAAAAAAAAAAAAAAAACTGATGTGGAATGTTTTCTGATCAACTGGGTTTCAAAATCTGATTAATCTGATCATTTGTCTTTTTAAAACATTTTAAAGGGTAAAACTCTGACAGCCATTGCAGTAATTCTTACCAACTTCCATGATGGCAAACCCCTTCCTATTGAAAGAATTAAGAAGAATCAACTGAAAAAGGTAAAGTATTCATAAGTACATTTTCTCTGAAGGTACTGGCTTACTGTAAAACTTTAAAAGTCTCATTTAAATATAATTTCCAAGAAATGATAATATTCAGCATTTTGAAAAATGTTACTGTCTATAGCCATACCATCCTGAACATCTCATTGCATCTGAAAAACGTTACTGATAGACTCTTTTGTGTTTATAAGGATAAAAATGTCAAATTTTAGAAAGACTATAGTATAAATTAAGAGCCTTATGGTTCATGACCTAATCAGTAATTTCTAAGAAACTACCTGAAAACTATTTGTTGTCAGAATCCAGTTTTGCAGGTAACAATGGAGATATTTCTCCCATGTTATTTTATTTTTAGTTTTTGAGACAGGGTCTCGCTTTGTAGTTCAGGCTGGCCCTGAACTCACTATGTAGCCCAGGCAAGCCTCGAACTCAGCAATCCTCCTGTCTCTGCCTCCCGAGTGCTGGGATGACAGGCGTGAGCCACCACGCCCGGCCTACGTTGGTACATTTTGAAACATATGGTGTGGGTGTACAGGAAGAGCAAAAGAAAAAAGCCAGGTCTGGCAGGAAAATCTCGATTGGAAAAGAGGACACTTTGGGACATACTCTGTTAAATCAATCTACCGTGATAATGTCAGCCTTACAAAAGATTTACTTAATGAATAGGGAATCTTGTGAAAATCATACAATAGTCTAGGAATTCCTTCTTTCTTTCTTTCTTTCTTTTTTTTTTTTTTTTTTTTTGTGGTACCAGGGATTGAACTCCGGCCCTTGTGCTTCCAAAGTAGCTGCAATACCCCTTGATCTAAATCCCTGGCCTGGGATTCCTTTTTTTCTTAACTATTAGATCATGTTTGCAGTACATAATGATCACATTCCTTGTGAAGAATTGGTGCATGGACATAACACATCTCAGTACTTTTATTCTTTTCCACTCCCTATCTTTCCCCTCCCTCCATCTCGTAGTCCCCATCCTGTTTGCAAAATTTCTGTTTCCCTATTTCCTATTATTTTTCTTTTATTTTGCTCTTTATATTTTTGGTTTGTTATATAAGAGAAAGTATTATTTGAATTTGTGTCTTGATTTATTTCTTTTGCCATTAGTCTGTGTCCATGATTTAGCTGTTATAAACAGTGCTGCTATAAACATAAGCATATATCATGGTGGTATGATAACTTTAATTCTTTTGGGAATATCCTCAGCAGAGGAATAGGTGGGTCTATTGGAACCTGTAATCCCATTATGAAGAATTTACATACTGATTTCCATAGTGGTCATACCAGTTTACACTCCAATCAACAGTGGAGGTTTTCTTTTCCTCTACAACCTTGCCAGAGTTGTTACTGATTTCTTCAAAGCTTCCATTCTTCCTGTTTATTTGCATCTCTCAAGTGATCAGTGATTTTGAACGTATTTATTTATTTATTTTTGAGCCAGGGTCTCACTTTATAGTTCAGGCTGGCCCTGAGCTCACTATGTAGCCCAGGCAAGCCTCAAACCAGCAATCCTCCTGTCACTGCCTCCTGAGTGGTGGGATTACAGGCATGAGCCACCACGCCCGGCACTGTGGAATGTGGTATTGATTGCTGGTGGGCGTGAGTCACCACGCCCAGCATTGTATGTGGTTATGGGGGATGGAACCAGGAACCTTGCGCTTGCTAGGCAGGCACTGGAATCACTGTGTTAAATCTCTGGTCCCTTTCTATTTTCTGATATCCTCTTTGACATTTTTCTTTAGAGTGCTGTAGTTTTCAGAGTAAAGATTTTTTCTTTTGTTAGAGTCATTCCTAAATTTTTCATCTTTTGGGGTGCTATTATGAAAGGAATAGTTTCCCCAGGGTTTTTTTGTTTTTGTTTTTGTTTTTGTTTTTGTTTTTGCAGTAAATGTGTTGTTCATATAGGAGAAGGCTATTGATACTTGGGTGTTGATCTTGTATTCAGCTGTTCTAATGAATATGGTTGTTAAGTCTAGAAGTCTTTTGGTGGAGTTTTTGGGGTCTTCTATATGAAGTGTCATGTCATCCTCAAATAATGACAGTTTAACTTCTTTTCTTGTATTTATTCCTTTTTCTTGTCTCATTGGCACTGCTAATGTTTCCAGAACTATATTGAATAGGAGTGGTGATAGTGGGCACTTTTTTTTTTTTTTTTTTTAGCCAGGGTCTCGCTTTGTAATTCAAGCTGGCCCTGATCTCACTATTGTAGCCCAGGCAAGCCTGGAACTCAACAGTCCTCCTGCCTCTGTCTCCCAAGTGCTGGGATTACAGGTGTGAGCCACCAAGCTCGGTGTGAAAAATTTTTAATTAGCTCGTGTAATCTTAATTTATTCATCTCCCCCCTTACCATTTTTCCCAAATTGAATAGCATTTCAATTTTCATTATGTGTTAGCAGTATAACATATGGACCAGTTTACCTTTGTTCGACCCATTCCTGCTGACTTGAACCACGAGTGGTACATGCATGAGGACCCTGTTGTGTGGATTGTGCCATACAATCCGACTGAGCCTTGCCACCCAGTGGGGGAATGAGCATGCACATTGGTTCAGAGCCCCCAGTAGTGAGACCTAAATGACAACCCTGTTGTTAACCTATTTTTAAAAAATGAAGTTTATTGTACATCTTCTATACACATATTGATCATATTCATCATAGAGAATTTGTGCTTGTATATATCTTGATTTTTCTTTTTTTCCATTTCCATCCCCTCCCTTCAACTTCTCATCCCTTCATTTACGAAAGCGCCCATGTTTGCTTTTCTGATTTTTCTTTTCCTTTCCCCTTCTCTACCTTCCTAGTTCTCATACCCATTTGATCATTTTCTATTTCACAATATCTATTATACAGTTTGGTTCTTATACTTCCATTTCCTGATTACAGAGAAACATTATGTTATTTAGAAATGTGTGTCTGATTTGTTTTACTTTAAGATTGTGAAATGCCTCAAGTTTATCCTTTTGTGGTGAATATGTTAACATGAATATGTTAACATATGTGGTGAATATGTTAAGACTTATGGTAGTACCTTCCACCCAGGAATGTAAGGAACGTAATGTTAACAATGAGTCTGTGAAGCTTGGAGGAAACAGCACCAGTGAAAAGGCGAATGGAGTAAGCAAAAGTAAGCTTTAATTTTGAATATGGCATGATATTTGACTTAATTTTCCAAACTACTTAAGTAATTCCAGTTTTGAGTTGTAGTAATAAAAATGTGCGATTTCGTGCCGGGCGTGGTGGCTCATGCCTGTAATCCCAGCACTCGGGAGGCAGAGAGTGGAGGATTGCTGAGTTTGAGGCTTGCCTGGGCTACATAGTGAGCTCAGAGCTAGCCTGAACTACAAAGTGAGACCCTGTCTCAAAAAAAAAAAAAAAGTACGATTTCTTTCCAGATATTCTTGTGAGAATTGGTAGTTAGCAAAGGTTTCATCAAGGATTGAATTGGATGATAGTATAGCAGTCACAAAAGCTGGGGAGGAAGGGCACCTGTGGTTGAGAAAGCCCTCCTATGATATGACATGGGAGGAATAAAATTAGGGAACATGTTTTGTTCTTAGACCTCAGTGTATTTTATTTTACTTAAATACAGTCTGCATATGGGCAACAGCAGGTAGAGCTAGAAAGATGGGTTTGACCAAGTCCTAAAGACAGTGGAAACATGAAAAGAGATTGATGATTTTAGCAGTTAAGTGATCTTCACAAAATGAATTTCTGAAGATAGTTTAAAACAGAGCCAGACTCAGTATTTCAGGGAAGAATAGTAGGTGAAGAGTTGGACATTACTATTTAAATTTAGAGTAGGACAGAAAAGTATAAAACATTTCAAGAGAGCAGAATTTTGGGTAGGGTTTTATTTTAAGGTTGTAGGAAAGAAATCTATGGGTTGGAAGATATTTTTGATGCAATAGAGAGGATAATTAGCCTTGTAGGAAGAAATGGAAACAAGAATGACTGGTTTACAGTAGAGGGAAAAAGAAGTGAGGTAGACAGGAGGATAAAAGTAGTAAAGTTGCAATTTTATAGAAAGTAGGTGTGATTTTCCTCATAAGGTCAAAGGAGAGTAAATAGAATTAGAATCTAAGCAGAAGGTCCAATATATAGATCATTCTAAAGAATGGCTAGAAGAGCTGGGTCTGTAACTGACTTCCCATTGGTGCAAAGGGAGATTTAGTCAGTAGAAAGACTGCATGGCTGCTGGAGAAAGTCATAAAAAGTTGAAGGGAACTGTAATGGAAAAATACTAGTTTAGGAAAAATGTGTTTTGGTGATGAAACAGGGGACTTGAAAGCAATGAAAATGCTAAGAAAACTGAAGAAAAAGTAATTGAAAAGTTAAGAGTAAGAGGAATGCTACTAGTTTGTCAGTTATCTGTGTATTTCTTTTTCTTTGAAGTGGAGGGATCTGGATGTAATGAAGAACCCAGTATTTCACATATCAAGAAGAATAAATGTTCGGCAGTAGAATTTTTTAGCTCCCATCCCAAAAGGTAAACTCTTTTGGTTTTGATGAAGTGAAATATATTTATTAAAACGTATGCGTGCATATTTATATCTATATATGCATAAATATACTTGCTTATATATGAGATAACCATTATATCTTAATTGGACAGTTACATTAAATCCATTTTTAAGTTTCATATTACTAAAACCACTGTGACTTAGGCAGATAGTGTTCTTATTTTATGTGAAGAAAGGTATACTAATGTAATAAAAATAAGTGAATTGTTAATTTTTAATAATCACCCATCCTCTATCAATTTTTCCATGTTTTTTCTACCTGGGATAAGTCCTGGGTTTATTTTTGCTGAAACTTTAGTATAGTTTTCTTTATGGATTTTAGGGGATGAAGATTGAATAAAACCTGACAAAAACATTCTTTGCTCTTTTCAGTTCTTTTAGAATTTACCAGTAATGGGAGTAGACATGATAGAGTTACCTGGGGAGAATAGACCGGAACCATGCAGGATGAATTCAAACAAAACACATTATTTCTCCTGATCCTACTTTGAATCTTTAAACTCTGTGAGCTGCATTTACCCTTTCAAGTTGGTCCAAATACTGGGCTTTTGTTGCACTATGGAGCCTACCCTTGGTATCTAAAAACCTGCCTTACCTTGTCTTGCTGTTACAGGACAGTAGTGGCTCACGCCTGTAATCCCAGCACTTGGGAGGCAGAGACAGGAGGATTGCTGAGTTCGAGGCTTGCCTGGGCTACATAGTGAGCTCAGGGCCAGCCTGAACTACAAAGTGAGACCCTGTCTCAAAAAAATTAAAAAAAAAAAATCCTAAAGGGGCTAGAGATTTAGCTCAGTGGTTCCGGCAGTTGCCTTGCAAGCGCAAGGTCTCTGGATCCCTCCCCGGTAACCACATACAATACTGGGCGTGGACTCATGCCCACCAGCAATCAGCACCACATACCACAATGCCAGGCATGGTGGCTCATGCCTGTAATCCCAGCAGTCTGGAGGTAGAGGCAGAAGGATTGCTGACTTTGAAGCTTGCTTGGGCTTTAGTGAGCTCAGGGCCAGCCTGAACCACAAAGTGAGACCCTGTCTCAAAAAAATTAAAAAAAAAAAAAAGAATGATATTTTTGTCTTTGGCCACTTCAATATTAGCAGTATTTTCTTGATATGAAGCAGTTCTTTGTTCTAGATTTATATAAATATTCTAGTTGAATTATTGAATATTAAATCCTGTATTGTAATATTACTTTTTAAATGACTTAATTTGTAAAATTTAGTGTTAATTATCCTACACTTTGTAAATAAATACATCTTACTAGTTACAAACACAATGCTGTTTAGCACATTTGACTTTTACATGAGTAAAATCTTTCTCTTGAAATTCTTTTTAAAAAGAAAACAGGCAAGACAAAAAAAATGTGGCATTGCATGTATTAACAATATTCTTACATCATCGTGTTTTGAGTTTATAAAAAACTTCATCTATATGCTTAATTTTAGGAGAAAAATTACTCCCCAGTACACTGAAAGCAGTGATTCAGAGGAATTTGAAACAAATGAACTGCCATACAAAATGAAAGGTAGTATGTTATGGATTTGATTTAATAATTGTGCCTTATTATAATCTAATGTGCGCATTTTTATGCTTATTTTGCTTTTTTAGGAAAACTGAAAAATGTGCAGTCAGAGAATAAAAGAGTGAAAGGTATGTGTATGTCTCCTCAGTCTTCATAATCTACACTTAAATATTGAACTAAATTCTACTCACTTGCATCTCTGTAGCTTAGAATTATTTAGTGGTATGTCTTCAGTTTGGCTTCTCTGTCTCTCTCTTTTTTTTTTTTTTCTTTTCTTTTTTTGAGACAGGATCTCACTTTGTAGTTCAGACCAGCCCTGAGCTCACTATGTAGCTCATCCGAGCCTCAAACTCACAGCAGTCCTCCTCTTTCTGCCTCCCAAGTGCTGGGATTACAGGCACGAGTCACCAGGGCTGGTAGTGTGGTGTGTAGTACCAGGGATCGAACTCAGGACTGTACTTGCAAGGCAATCTGGAACCTCTGAGCTAAATCCCCAGCCTGCCTTTTGGCTTCTCTTTACATTTGAATTCTTCATGGACTTAGCATATGTATTAAATGAGGCCGATTCAATGAATAGTTTGAAAACAAAATAACTTTCTGTTGCTTATAAAACTTTACATTTTTACATATAAATGGTAATTAGTGAAGTTAGGTTGGGAATGCCTTCTTAGAAACATTCATATTATCATCTTTCAACTAGAACCTTTCTCCTAATAACAAGTTAGCTATAATGCCCCTATAATCCAGTCACCCTCCAAAAGTTCCTACCTATGATGGTGTGAGGTGGGACACCATTATTTGGGTATTTATGGGGACATTGAGATTTATACCATAACAAATTTGAAACTGTAACAAAGATCAAATGGTGTAAAATTAGTATCTTTACTTTTTTTCTTTATCTTAAAAGCAGGTTTATTTTCCTTTAATTCAGATCATACTGTATTCTTTTTTTTTTTTTTTTTTTTTTGCTTTTTGAGACAGGGTCTCGCTTTGTAGTTCAGGCTGGCCCTGAGCTCACTATGGTGCCCAGGCAAGCCGCCGCGAACTCAGCAATCCTCCTGTCTCTGCCTCACGAGTGCTGGGATGACAGGCGTGAGTCACCACATCCGGCATTGTGGTATGCGGTGTTGATTGTTGGTGGGCGTGTCTCCACGTCCAGCATTATATGTGGTTACCAGGGATCGAACTCAGGACCTTGCGCTTGCGAGGCAGGCGCTGGAACCACTGAGCTAACCCTCCGGCCCCCCATACTGTATTCTTAGTGTGAGAGTGTATTGCATTTGGAAAACAACTGATCAGACTGAACTGAAAATTTGCGGCCTTATAATTTGGAGTCAAACATCTGTTTCCTTGAAAAACTTTTCAGCTGAGAGCTGAATCACTTGAGTTTACGCTTACTTAGACTTTCACTTCGCTCCTTAGGAAAGCAGCGAGCGGTCTTACTGGACGGAATTACTCTGGAGAGGCTTTGTGTCAGAGGGAGCAGTTGGAGCAGTTTGGGTTACTGTATATTATAATAATTATATTAAATTATATTATAATTTAATCAGAGAAGCACTCAAGATAGTGTGAAAGTGATATTCTGTTTCTTGTATTCAGAAAGGACCTGAGTCTAAAGCACAACCAAGAACTTTAAAATGTTTTAGTCATGGGCCAGAGATTTAGCTCAGTGGTTCCACCACCTGCCTAGCAAGCGCAAGGTCCCTGGTTAAATCCTGGGCAACCACATACAATGATATCTTGGGTGTGGTGACTGACGCCTATAATCCCAGCATTTGGGAGGCAGAGGGAGGAGGATTGCTGAGTTCAAGGCTTGCCTGGGATACATAGTGAGCTCAGGGCCACCCTGGACTACAAAGTGAGACCCTGTCTCAAAAAAAAAAAAAAATGTGTGTGTGTGTGTGTGTGTGTGTGTGTGTGTGTGTGTGTATTAGTCATTTTACGGGTTCCTTTTCTTCTAGCAGGATCCTCTAAGGTTAAAGAAGATGCAGCATTTGTACTTAGTTCACCTTCCCCTACAACAAGAAAGAAAATGTTGAAAAAAGGTAAGTAAATCTATGTTTTTAGCTTTTTTTCTGTTTTATAGTGAAAAAAATTACAAAAGTCCTAAAATGCTAGTACAAGAAGTTTGGAAAATACAGCAAAGGAAAAAATGTTACATCCTGATGTAGGTTTCTTTTGGGAGTCTTTTCTTACTTGTTTTATAGAGCAATAGCAGAGTCATTACTCGTTTTTTTTTTTTGAGACAGGGTTTCGCTTTGTAGTTCAGGCTGGCCCTGAGCTCACTGTGTAGCCCAGGCAAGCCTGGAACTCAGCAATCCTCCTGCCTCTGCCTCCCGAGTGCTGGGATTACAGGCGTGAGCCACCATGCCCAGCACTGTGGTATGTGGTATTGATTGCTGGTGGGCTTGAGTCACCATGCCCAGAATTGTATGTGGTTACTGGAATTGAACTCAGGGCTCTGCACTTTTAAGGCAGGCGCTGGAACCATTGAGTTAAATCTCTGGCCCCAGAGTCATTATTCTTGGAGAATGAAATTTTTTTTTTTTTTTTTTTTTTGGTGATACCGGGCATTGAACTCTGGCCCTTGTGCTTCCAAGGAAAGTGTGGTACCACTTGAGCTAAATCCCCAGCTCAGAGTCATTATTCTTGAATAGCAGAGATGTTTCTTCTAGTAAAGGCACAAAGTAATTTACAGTTGCTTTAAACTAAATTTAATTTGCATTAAATTCTAATAAGTAATTTTGGGAGCAAGTAGAATTTGCTTTTCACTTAAGAATGTTAGTCATCTTATAAATTTGTGCTTTGTAGTTCCTAGGAAAAAAATTGCATAAGGAAAATGATTGAAGTAGGTTTAAAGAGATCTGGGGCAGATTATATCTATAGTATTTTTTTTTTTTTTGAGACAGGATCTTGCTTTGTAGTTCAGGCTGGCCCTGAGCTCACTGTGTAGCCCAGGCAAGCCTTGAACTCAGCAATTCTCCTGCCTCTGTCTCCTGAGTGCTGGGATTATAGTTGTGAGCTACCATGCCTGGCAGCTGTAGTATGTGGTACTGATTGGTGGGTGTGAGTCACCACCTCCCTATTGTGGGATGTGGTTACCAGAGATTGAACTCAGGACCTTGCACTTGCAAGGTTGGTGCTGGAGTCAGTGAGCTAAGTCTCTAGCCCTGTACGTTTTTTTTTTTTTTAAATGTTTGGAGGTATAGCAGAATGTATTTTCATGAGATTTATAATCTAGTGAAGGGGAAACATAATAAGTGAATACATACTTTTAAATTATAAATGATGTGATAAAAAAGGAGGGTAATGAAATAAAGATGGACCTGAAAGGGGTCTTGATTCTAACTAATTTAGAAATTTAAAGAAATGTAGAACTTTTCATTTGAGCTGGAATTAAGCTCATACATAGGAGCCCTTTTCTGTTGATGGGAACATAGCAGTGGATAGAAGTGAGAAAATTAGTTGTAGCTATGTTAAGACTTAACTATATCTGTGGAAGAGAAGCATTATAGAAATAGATGTTAAGAGTAGAGAGAGATGTTATGATAATTCTGGGCCTGTTGTATATACTGATTTATTTAGTGGAACACAGAAATTCACTAAGAATAGGTTTAATTCTACATTTAGAATTTCCAAGTATCTAAAGGCACTGTAAACAAAATGAAGTGATATGTTGAAAAAGATATGTGAGGTAATTACAACTGACAGAAGATTAGAACCTAGACTGTAAATTTTCCAGTCAATTTGTAGTAAGACAATGTAATAGAATTGAGACATTTGTCCATTTAAGAAAGGGCAAACAGCAAACACAGGAAAAGATGTGCAAATGTAATTATTGGCGAAATGCCAATTAAAGGCATAAGAACATACCGTCTCATTTTTTGACCACATAAAGTGTTACAAATATCAGTTAAGACAAGGTTATAGTGCAGAAGGAACTCTGGCGCTGTGGAGGGAAGTGTCAACTGTGATGGAGAACAACTAGGAAAACGTATTGTGGAGCTGAAGACAAATCACCTGGAATTTATACACATGTATAAAAATGCACAAAAATGCTTTTCCTCACATTGTTTTAGCAAAATACTGGAAATAATGTAAACATTGTCCAACAAGGGAGTGGAAAATAAATTATAGTCTACTCATGTAATACAGTGCTATGCATCAGTCAAGATAAATACACCAGAGCTTAAGCAAGTTGTGAGATACATAAAATATGAATATGTATAGTTTCAAGTTCACTTAAATATGAGTAAAACGTAGCATGGGTATGATAGATATTGTATGTGTATAAAAACATGCAGAGGAGCATATACAGTCTGCTTTACCATTTTGTGAGGATGTTCTGTTTTAAAGAAAATATTAAACAAATCAGCGAAAATACGTAGATGGTCATTATATGGTTAGTGTTCACTGGTTTTTTTTTTTAACCTATTTTATTACAAATGAAGGATTTATGCTGTATGATAAAGGATGTATTTCCAGAAAAGTTTTAGTCCATTGTTTCACTCAGTTTTCCATACCACTTCTCCATCTCTTCTGCCTTGGGCTGACAAAAGTAGTATTAGCTCTAAATATTTCAGATTATTGAGAAAAAGGTAGGTAAGATATTAGGAAGGGAGTCTACATCGCTTCAAGTTATATCTACCTCTCTGTTGAACTGCCCAGAAGATAGAAATATTTTTATTTTACAAATTTTTTACCTGGACAAAATAAAAAATTTAAGGGCCGGAGGGTTAACTCAGTGGTTCTGGCGCCTGCCTCGCAAGTGCAAGGTCCTGAGTTTGATCCCCGGTAAACACATACAATGCTGGGCGTGGAGACTCACGCCCACCAGCAATCAATACCACATACCACAATGCCGGGCATGGTGGCTCACACCTGTCATCCCAGCACTCGGGAGGCAGAGACAAGAGGATTGCTGAGTTCACGGTGGCTTGCCTGGGCTCCATAGTGAGCTCAGGGCCAGCCTGAACTGCAAAGCAAGACCCTGTCTCAAAAAAAAAAAAAATTAAAAATTAAAAAATTTAAGAGATTAGTTAAATCATATTCACTGTTGAGAAACAAATCCTTCGTTACTTATGGGACTTTAAAGGACCTTACATTATTATGGAGTTTTGATGCCAAATTTGAGGAAATCAGCTGTGTAGTAAATACATAAACTATTAAATTGAGAGAAAAATAGCAGTATGTCCCAATTTATTTGTCTCTACTACTACAGTTAGTCTCCATACTAAGCAGTTAGGGTTACAAGGCAAAAATTCAATCCATGACCTTGAAACAAGTTCATTTTTCTTCCTTACAATTTTTCCAGTTTTTCTGTGTTCATATAGGCATGCTATCGCTTTTGGGCTTAGCTGTGTCCTCAGCCCCGGTTTTTAACATTTTTTTAAAAAAATTTTATCATGAGACAGATCTCCACAAAATTGCCCATTCTGGGCTTGAACTTAAGATCTTGCCTCAGTCTCTCAGTTTTAACAAATTGGCATTTCAGGTGTGCACCACCATGGTTAGCTAATGATGATCCGTCTCTCTCTCTCCCGCCTCCCGTCCTGCTCTCCCTCTCTTCCTTCTTGCCTCCCTCCTGTCAACCCCTTGCATTCTCTCTCCTTCTCTTCTTTCCTTCCTCTTTTTAAATTTCTCTTTTCCCCTCCTTCCCTTCCTCTCTTCCTTCACTTTTTTTTTTTTTTTTTTTAACACAGGGTCTCGCTTTGTAGTTCTGGCTGGCCCTGAGCTCACTATGTAGCCCAGGTGAGCCTCAAACTCAACAGCAGTCCTCCTGCCTCTGCCTCCTGAGTGCTGGGATTATGGGTGTGAGTGACCAGCCCTGGCTCTTCCTTCATTTTTGTGCTACTGAGAACTGAACCCAAGAACTGAACTAACTGAAATTGAGCTACATTTCCAGCCCTTTTTATTTAAATTCTTTCATTTTGAGACAGTATCTTGCTAAATTGCCTAGGCTGAGACTGAGGGTAGGATCCTCCTTCTGCAGCCTCCTGGAGTGCCGAGTTACAGGCATGCACCACCACACTTGACTAATGATTGGTTCTTTTAGGAGCATCCACAGGAGACAGTTCAAAGAAAACTGATGCTGAAGAGAGACCGAGAACAACGCTGATTATTTGTCCACTTTCTGTGTTAAGCAACTGGATTGTAAGTCTTTGAAGCCCTTAATTAAAGAAATATAATCTAATATATAATATAATATAGATAATATAGTATACAATTCTGTCAGAAATATTCTTGGTCATTTTATATCTTAGGTGAACTGGGGTTACATATGCAGAAATAATGTGTAGGATTTGTAGTAGAGAGAATAAACAAATATCAATCCTAACATGAGGTTTGATTTGCATTTCTGCATTTGCCACTTTTGTTTCCCCAAGGGGGGAATGGTACACATTTGCGACTCTACCATATTAACAGCTTGACTGTGGGAACCCCATTTTCTTATGATTGTAATAGTTCATTTGCATAGCAATAATACGGAGTGAGCTGCTGTCTGCTTAATTTGCCCTTCAGCTCTTTTATGGATTTTTCTCATTTACTTTTTTTTGAGACAGAGTCTCTCTTTGTAGTTCAGGCTGGCCCTGATGAGCTTACTGTGTAGCTCAAGATAGCCTCAACTCACAGCAGTCCTCCTGCCTCTGCCTCGTGGGTGTTGGGATTATGGGCCTAAGCCATCATACTCGGCATTGTGGCGTGAGGTACTGGGGACTGAACTTGGGACCTTGTGTTTGCGAGGCCGGAACCACTGAGCTAAATCCCTGGCCTCTCATTTAATCTTTAGATGTATTACTTTTCATTTTTCTAGTTGACCAAATTGAGACAAAGAGAACTACATTATTTAGTAGCTATGCGATGAATGTCTATGTAATGTATATATAGTGTAGATATAATCTCCAGCATTTTCCATTGAACCTGGGGCCTTCATACTGAACTACATCCTTAGCTCTTTCTGTATTTTTTATTTGGAGACTAGATCTGGCTAAGTCTCTTAAATTGCCCATGGTGGGCTTGGATTTGAGATCTTTCTGTGTCAGCCTCCCAGAGTGGTGAGATTATGTGTCCATCACCTGTCCTTTTTTTAAGGCCACCCACCAGAAGTTTATATTCTCCCTCCACCTTCCCAGACTCCTTTTCTTAGGAATTAAACTCCAGGCATTCACCTTAACCTAAACAAGGATATGAAAGACCTCTACAATCAAAACTAGTACTATGCAGGGCTGGAGGGTTAGCTCAGTGGTTCCGGTGCCTGCCTCGCAAGCTCAAGGTCCTGAGTTTGATCCCTGGTAACCACATATAATGCTGGGCATGGAGACACACCCACCAACAATCAACGCCGCATACCACAATGCCGGACATGGTGGCTCACGCCTGTAATCCCAGCACTTGGGAGGCAGAGACAGGAGGATTGCTGAGTTCGAGGCTTGCCTGGGCACCATAGTGAGCTCAGGGCCAGCCTGAACTACAAAGTGAGACCCTGTCTCAAAAAGCAAAAAAAAAAATACAAAAAAAACTAGTACTATGCAAAAAAAGAGATTTAAAAAGATAGCAGTACATGGAAAGATATTCCCAAGATATTCTGGTTAGGTAGACTCAATATAGTCAAAAAGGTCATGTGTACTTTCGGAACTGTTAGATTTAACATAGTTCCAATCAAAACAACAATAGCATTTCTCACAGAACTGCAAAAAACCATCCTAAAATTCGTGTGCAACCAAGACAGACCTAGAACAGCAAAAGCAGTTCTGGGCAACAAGAGCAAGGCAGGGAGCATCAGAATCTCAGATTGCAAGTTATACTACAAAGTTACCATGATAAAAATAGCATGGTATTGGCCATGGAAAGACTTGTGGATCAAGGAAACAAAACATGAGGATGCAGAAACAGCCTCAGCATGTTCACCTACCTTATCCTTGACAAAGAGACCACATACTTTTGCCAGAGGAAAAATCCTCTAATAAATGGTGGTGGGAAAATGCCATTTACCTGTGAAAGATTGAAGATAGACCCATATCTTTCACCATACACTAAACTAAAATCAAAATGGATGAAAGATCTAAAAACAAAACCATATGCTGGAAGATAAAATAGGTAAAACTCATAAAGACATAGACATCAAAGTCTTTTCTGAACAGAAACCTAATTGCACAAATAATACCAAGAATCAAGGGATCACATCAAATTGAAAAGCATTGGCAAAAAGGAATCCACCAAAACAGTGAAGAGACAGCCTACAAACCGGGAAAAATTTTGTCAGGTACTCTTCAGAAAACAGACTAATGTCTAGAATACATCAAGAATTCAGAGTAATTAAGAACCCCCCTAAATGTAAAGACCCCATAAAAAATGGGCATCTGAAATGAACAGGTACTTCTCAGACAAAATACAAATGGTAAAAGATATTTTCTTTACCATGAACTCCTGTATACCAAACTATACCTCATTCTTTCAATTTTTGCATAATCTTAGCCAAGATTTTGCCATAGTTGCCTTTCTAAGTTTACATTACTCTACTTTTGGTTTTTGAGTATAAACATTGCATTGCTTATCTATTTTTTTTTTTTTTTTTGAGACAGGGTCTCACTTTGTAGTTCAGGCTGGCCCTGAGCTCACTGTGTAGCCCAGGCAAGCCTTGAACTCAGCAATCCTCCTCCCTCTGCCTCCCAAGTGCTGGGATTATAAGCATGAGTCACCACACCCAAAATATCATTGTATGTGGTTGCCCAGGATTTAACCAAGGACCTTGTGCTTGCTAGGCAGGTGGTGGAACCACTGAGCTAAATCTCTGGCCCTGCTTTTTTTTTTTTGGCGGTACTGGGGATTGAACTCAGTACTGGGGATTGAACTTGGGCCCTTGTGCTTCCAAGGTAGATGTGGTACCACTTGAGCTAAATCCCTAGCCCTATTTATTTTTAGTATATGTGCTGCCAAAGCGAGCACTAGCCCTATCTATTTTTAAAATGTATCTCCACATGCACCAAGCCTTCAAAGAGACACTTATATGATTTACACTTCTAACACCCTGAAACTGCCGTTCCAGTATGCATGTGTGCCCCATTCCCAGGATAAACTACACAGCAAAAGGAAAAAAGAAGCATATGTAGTTTTGTTGGATGAAAAAAGTAAGAGATCACTAACATTGATTTGGTCTATGAGGAAAAAATACACTAATCAGAAGAAGGTGGATTTATAAAATAAACCAAAAAAACTTGTAATAAAAACGAGTTATGTCATAGAAAGACTACATAAAAATGAAGATATAGGGGCCAGAGGGTTAGCTCAGTGGTTCTGGTGCCTGCCTTGCAAGTGCAAGGTCCTGAGTTCGATCCCCGGTAACCACATACAGTACTTAGTGTGAGTCTCCACCAGCAATCAATACCACATACTACAGTGCTGGGCGTGGTGGCTCATGATTGTAATCCCAGCACTTGGGAGGCAGAGACAGGAGGATTGCTGAGTTCGAGGCTTGCCTGGACTACATAGTGAGCTCAGAGCCAGCCTGAACTACAAAGCAAGACCCTGTCTCAAAAAAAAAAACAAAAAAACCCAGAAGAAGATATACATTCAATTAACATAAAAAACAAAGTAAAAAAGGAAAGTTTATATAAATTATGAAGGGGCCTCTGAATTTGACAGATAATCACTAGTAATCTCTTCTATTGCCATTCACAGGACTGGTGGTAAGAGCCCAGCTACTGTCAATTAAAGAGTGAGTTAGGACACAGGGCACAGTGGCATGTGGCTGTAATCCCAGCACTTGGGAGGCTGAGGCAGGAATATGGCAAATCTGACCCTTAACTGGGCAACTCAGTGACTTGGTGAGAGCTTATCTCAACAAAATATAACAAAAAAGATGGGAATATAGCTGATGCTCCCTGCCTTGCTTTTGTTGCCTAGAATTGCTTTTGCTGTTTTAGGTCTGTCCTGTTTGCACATGAATTTTAGGATTTTTTTTGTAGTTCTGTGGGGAATGCTATTGTTATTTTGATTGGGATTATGTTATATCTAACAGTTCTCAAAGTACACATGGCCTTGTTGACTATAT